>JAGSMT010000687.1:0-42044 GCA_029286875.1 Lamproptera curius
AATTCCCCGATAAATAAAAATTTTTCCGTACTTTAATGTTTGATTAAACCCAATTGTTCCGGCCCTACAGGGTTGCCCACGTGTTCCCGAGTCTCAAGTCGCTTCGCAGAAGTCATCCCGCCGTGAAACCGTCGCTGCGCCATCCGTTTTATGAGTCACCTGCGCTCATGAAATTTGTCGCCCCTGGCGAATCGCGGTGGAATTTATTGCGTCCCTCAAGCGGTCGGCGCGCAGCTGTTTTGCAACCTTTGCCCTTGTGTTGCTAGCCGCAGCTAAGCGCATAATCTTTTCTTAGGGTTATTTAATTTGTTTCTTGGCCGGTCGTTTTAACGACTTACAAAACCCGTTTTAATATTTGTTTCCTTTTCAAACGTCGAAAAGCCCTTCGAGCCAGGGCGGTAAAAGCCCGGCAACCACCGGGGCCCGATTCGTCGATGACGCCCAGGTTCTCGCCTCAGCTGCAAAGTCACAATCCATAATGGTCGACCGGGTCGCACCGCTTTGGCCGACACCGGCGATAGCGAAAACTCGGAAATATAACTCCCGACGCCGTACTTCATATCTTAACCCCGCCACCCCGTTCACCTCAACGCCCGGACCGTCCAGGCCTTACGATGTTGCGCAACTATTCGACGTTGCTCCGACGGAATCGGCTGGAGGTCGGGCTTCCAAACTCAAATAATCCGGACGACGGCTTCAAACCTCAAATCCAGAGGAAGCGCAAAGGGCGCACCTCTTCACCCACCTGTCCTACCCGTCAAGGCTGCAAAGCCTGACATCCCCACCACCTGCCCCAGCAGGTTCCCAAACCGTCGTCCTCCCAGGCGACAAAACCCCAACCATCCATCCCGCCGATCCCAGGCGCCCCGCCTCGCCCCGCCCCGCTATCCGTAGAAACGCCCCCACCGATCTACTTCCGAGAAGGAAAATGGGTTGACATACGCTCGGCCCTTATCCAAAAGATTTAAATTTGAGGCCTCTGATAAGCAATCAGGGGACTCAAATTACAATTAGAGACTCCGACGACTTTAGAAAGGTGACCTCTTCCTCCGGAAAGGAACACCAATATCATACATTGCGCTCCCGGATGAGCGCGTACTTAAAGCAAAGTCAAAGGGATGCTAGAGGCCCATGCGGAGATAACTTCCGATTAAAGAATTAGACATTCAGTCCAGGTACAACGTAGTACCACCCACGCACCAAACGCCCCTATGGTATGGTGCTAGTCACGCTCGAGCGCACCAAGGAAGGTAAGGCGCATCTACGACGTCGAGCAACTGTGTGGATCGGCCGTCTCTCTTTGAGCGGCCACACTCTAACCGGTTTGCCAGGGCAGTGTCACAACTGCCAAGAGTTCCGGTCACGCTGCGGAACTGCTTCGCACGCCCCGTTGCGTTAAATGCCCGGGACCACGGTACCGCATCCTGTCCCAGACCCAAATACAAAGAAGTCCTCGCCACATTCGAACCTCCTGCGTGCGTTAACTGCCGCAATCCCGGCCACACGCCAACTACCTCGCTGCCCTAAGGCGCCAAAACGCAAGTTCTTGGATCCCAAGGGAAGCCTCTTCCAGGCGACCACCCATCCCATCCAATACCCCGCATTCCCACCTCCGTCCTTCCAACGCTTGGCAGTTCCGCCCGCGTTGGCAACAGCCACGCCGGAGCGACTCCAGCGCACAGAGGCCCGCCGCCGCCTCAAAACCAGCATGAGCCATAGAATGGCAGCACTGGCAACAATGTAACATCATTTTTAAAGTCGCTAGATCTTTTAATCTAGTCGAGCTAAATCAAGCAGACGAGTTCCGCGCCGCCGGCAGCGATGGTTTGTTTTCCTTCTTGTTAAATCAAAATTTAATTAGCCTAAGGCTTAGGTAGCGACACCTAGCAGTAGCAGACACACCCTACACTTAGAGTGTAGGACATACACACACCTGACATCGGCCCCACCGGTGAGGTCGATAATTACACCCTTTGCTATATGACACTGTAGCTTAACATATATTAGATAGGAGCGTTGCTGGGTTTCTTGCGCCACTTCTTCCCAGCCAACGCTTTAAGAGCCATTCTATTGTTTAAATACAAAAGATTGTTTCTGGTTGTTAGAAAATCCACCAAGCTTTGAGGTAAGGGTGGGAGGGAGGGCTGTTTTTCCGATATCGCGTCTATTTGGTGCGGGTGGTGTTGGCGATGAAGAATCAGGAGGATTTGTGCTGAAGAGGTGAGTGAATTTTGAAAAATGTGGATTCTAAGACGGATTTACTATGAAAAATGGAAGAAATTCGATAACTCGAAAACTATGCAATGGATCTCGCCGAAATCACTTTAACTGGGTAGTACTAATTAGTTATTACTATGTTGCAAAATTACAGAACAGTAGGTGTGATGGTTTGAAAGATATCGAAAAAATTAATTTTGAAAAAGTGGATTTTTTTTTTGTATGACGGAAACAAGATTTGCTATAAAACTGAAACTACTCAACGGATAAAGCTAAATTTGGTATTAAAATAAAGGAAAAAATTGTTTTTTTTTTAATTATTGGGAAAATTTGGGAAGAACCAAGAAGTTGCTTAAGTTGAAATAATTTTGGGTATGGTTGGTTGGGGTTGGTTAGTTAGGTTGGGTTGGTTGGGTTGTGGGCCGACCCCGAACAGGTTCTCCTTTGTTGGGTGGGGCCAGTACCGCGGCGGTCGGGGGGGCTAGAACCTGGCCGGCCTGGGTGTAACCGGGTGGAGGATGCCAAGCGGGCTCAATTGCCCCTTTGGATGCCCTATGGAGGGTGCGAGGGGTTGCGGGGTGGTGTGCCGCCCTTCCTGTCTCCCACCGGAGGAGCGCGGGGAAGAGGGTGTCATTCCGTGGCCGCCTCCCTATCCTCCGCGACTCGGGGGGCCGACCGCTGATGCGGTGTGGAGGCTGGGGGGAGGAGGGCTCAAAGGGTCGTCGTCTCCTCCTTCTACGGCCGAAATGGACAGCGGCGGGCTCCATCCGGGCCGCTGGGGCTGGGAGTTTTTCGGGTCAGGGCCCTGGTCCCATGGCCCCGAGTAACAGACCGGAAGTCTGTTCCAACCGAGGGGACCAGAAAGGGGCTGGTTCCGCGCCCCAGAGGGACAGATGGCCGTGGCCGAGATGGGGCTCTTCGGCCAGCGCCGGTGGGGTTCGTGAGTGCAAAACTTCTGTGACCCCACCCCAAAGGCGCAGGAAGGAACAACGTGGTGGTTTGCCGGTGCAGTCCCCCCGTCGCCCCCGCGAGGACGGGTATGCGAAACATTCCCCACGGTAAAAAAAAAAAAAAAAAAGGTTTGGGGCCGCACCCCAAAAGTTCGTATAAGGGAAACCCGAGGGTGTTGGCGATCCCCGGCAGGGCTACCGGACCATCTCCGGCGGGCGGCGTGCCGTTGGCTGGCTCCTTGCCCTGGGACCCAACGCAGAAATCCTCCTCACCTTCTTCTGGCGCGGGAGGCGGGTCTCGGGGCTTTACCCAGCCCCAAGAGATAAGGGGCCCGGGAAGGTGCCCCCTTTCGGAGGGAAGCTGCGCTGGGCACCCCGCCGGCTCAAACAATAAAGCCATACCCCGTTCTTAAGGGGGGCTAGAAAAGGCTCCCCTAACTTCCCGCGACAAGGTTCTCTGGCACGGCTGTTTGGGAGGTACCTGGCCGGGGGGGGACCACAGAAGTGCCACCACTGTGGGTAAAGAGACGGCCCAACACGGCTGGAAGGGCCCAGCCTGGGTCGAGCAGCGCCGGGAGCTGCGTGTGTCGGGGGCACGACCTTTCGCTTCCGCCTGTGCGCAGGATGCCGGGAGCAAATCGGGGGGCGCGCCTGCTTTCTGCGGGGACGGGATGGCCCGGAAGGAGGCCGGGAAAGGGGACAGGGGAGGCCGTGAGCGCCTGGCTATCCCGGAAGGGGGCGCCGAAAGGTGGCGACGCGCCCTTCCCCTGCATGGGCCCCTGGGCGGCCGGCAGAGGGTGCCCGCCGGAGAACTCAAGAGGGGCCCGTCTGTTTGTTCCGGCAGGCGCCTGGAGTTCGGGTTCCCAACACACCCGGAGAGAAGAAACCCGAAGGGGCCACGTCCCCGGGTCGCCGAACTGGATCAGTGCCCGCGGCCCCGGCAAGCCAAGAAAGGAACAACCGTTGGTTTTTATGGGTATCCGGCCCGCTCCATCTTGGTCGGGGCCCCATATCCCCCCCCCCTACTTTGGCGGCGGGAACCTGCTGGATTTTCAACGGAAAAAAAAAAAAAAAAAAAAAAAAAAAAGGTTAGGGGTTAGGTTAACGCCGAGAGCTGCGATTGTGGGCACGACCTTTCGCTTCCCCCGTAGTGCGGGATGCAAGGCAAAAGGTCGGGGGGCCGTCCTTTTTTGCGGGACGTGATGGCCCGAAGGAGGCCGCGGAAAGGGACAGGGGCCGGAGCGCCTGGCATCCGAAGAAGGCCAGGGCGCCGAAGGTGGCGAGCGCGGCCCCCCTGACACGGGGCCCCTGGGCGGCCGGCGAAAGCCCGCCGCCCAGTGAAGGCTCAAGGGGAGCCCGGTGCTGTTTGTTCCGGCACGGCGCCTAAAGCGACGTTCCGGGTGTCCCAACACCCGGAGAGAAGAGGCCGAGAGGGCCACGTCGCGCCAGGGTCGCCGAAGACTGTGATCAGTGCCCGGCCCCGGCTACAGCGGCAGAGAAGGAACAACCGTTGGTTTTTGGTGGGTATACCGGCCGCTCCATCTTGGTCCGGGGGCCACATATCCCCGCTGCCCCCTCACTTTGGCGGCGGGAATCCGTAAGCTGGATTTTCCAACGGCAAAAAAAAAAAAAAAAAAAAAAAAAAGGTTAGGTTAGGTTGGTTAACGCCGAGAGCTGCGTAGTGTCGTGGGCACGACCTTCGCTTCCTGCCGTAGTGCGCAGGATGCTAGAGAGCGAAAGGTCGTGGGGCGCTGTCCTTGCTTTTGCGAGGACGTGATGGCCCGGAAGGAGGCGCGGAAAGGGACAGGAGGCCGAGAGCGCCTGGCTATCCGCAGAAGAAGGCCAGGGCGCCGAAGAGTGGCGTACGCGCAACCTTCCCCTGACACTGAGCCCTGGGCGGCCGGCAGAGGGTGCCCGCCGCCCAAGAAGGGCTCAGAGGGAGCGCCGTGCTGTTTGTTCCGGCACGGCGCCTAAAGACGTTCCGGGTGTCCCAACACCCGGAGAGAAGAGGCCGAGAGGCCACGTCGCGCCAGGGTCGCCGAGACTGTGATCAGTGCCCGCGGCCCCGGCTACAGCGACAAGAAGAAAGGAACAACCGTTGGTTTTTAGTGGGTATACCGGCCTGCCCATCTTGGTCGGGGCCACATATCCCGCTGCCCCTCACTTTGGCGGGGAATCCTAACTGGACTTTTCAACGGCAAAAAAAAAAAAAAAAAAAAGGGTAGGTTAGGTTAGGTTAGGTTCCCCGAACGTTGGACGATGTGGGAAAACTCTTTGAGAGAATCGTGGCGGCCCGCATCGTCCAGCACCTGGAACACGTCGGTCCAAATCTGGCGGAGTGGCAGTATGGCTTCCGCAAGGGCCGGTCGACCGTCACGCGGTGCTGCGGGTTGGGTCCCTGACGCAGGATGCGGTGTCTCGGGGTGAGGTGTTTTGGCGGTGTCCTCGACATCGCCAACGCGATCAACACCCTGCCCTGGGCCTGCATAAAGGAGGCGCTCCGATACCCAGGGTGCCTCCTACCTGCAAAGGGTGATCGGGGCCTACCTGTCGCATCGACGTGTCGAGTTCCCGTGCCGGATGGGCTCCGGACCATCGAGGTGTCGTGTGAGTTCCACAGGGGTCGGTGTTGGGACCGCTTCTGTGGAACGTTGGTTTTGATTGGGTCTACGTGGCGGCAATATCGAGGGTGTCGACGTCACTTGTTACGCGGACGACACCTCGTTACCGCCTCGTGGCACTAATCTCGCAGGGCTGCGATTCTCGCCACGCCGGGGTCGCCAGTTGCAGGCGCATCCGGCGCTAGGACTAGAGGTGGCGCTCGAAAATTCGAGTGCCCTTTACTTTACGGGCCTCGAGACGCGCCACCTGCGGACGCCCACATAATTGTTTGCGGCGTCCGCGTCGACGTCAACCGACTATGAAATATCTCGGCCTAGTCCTAGACCGCCGATGGAAGTTTTGCGCCCATTTTGAGCGCCTCGCGCCTAGAGTGGCGAGACAGCGGCAGCTCTCGGCAGACTGCTCCCAACACCGGAGGACCAGCAGCTCCTGTCGCCGCCTTTACGCCGGAGTCGTCAGGTCCATGGTCCTGCAGGGCACCTGTGGGCCGACACCCTCAAAGGAGAGTACGGCAGTATTGAGAAGAACCAGAGGTGCTGGGATCCGGGCGTACGGGGCTACCGACCATCTCCGGTGAGGCGGCGTGCCTGTTGGCTGGCTCCTGCCCTGGGACCTGGATGCAGAAATCCTCGCGTCACTCTTCTTCTGGCGCGAGGCAAGTCTCGGGGCTGAGGCCAGCCCAGAAGAGATAAGGGCGCAGAGACGGGTGCCTCCTTGCACACAGGAGTGGGAGCTGCGGCTGGAGCACCCCAGCGCCGGCCGTCGAACAACGAAGCCATACGCCCCGTTCTTAAGTGGTGGCTAGAAAGGAATGGCTCCTAACGTTCCGCGCGACGCAGGTTCTCTCGGGACATGGCTGCTTCGGGAGGTACCTGTGCGCGTGGCCGGTAGGGAGCCTACAGAGAGTGCCACCACTGTGGCGTATGTGCCGAAGGACGGCCCAACACGCGCTGGAAGAGTGCCCAGCTTGGGTCGAGCAACGCCGGAGCTGCGTAGTGTCGTGGGGCACGACCTTTCGCTTCCGCCGTAGTGCGCAGGATGCTGAAGCGAAAGGTCGTGGGCGCCGTCCTTGCTTTTTGCGAGGACGTGATGGCCCGGAAGGAGGCCGGAAGGGACAGGAGGCCGTGAGCGCCCTGGCCATCCGCAGAAGAAGGCCAGGGCGCCGAAGGTGGCGTACGCGCCAACCTTCCCCTGACACTGAGCCCTGGGCGGCCGGCAAGAGGGTGCCCGCCGCCCAGAGGAAGCTCAAGAGGGGCGCGTGCTGTTTGTTCCGGCACGGCGCCTAAAGCGACGTTCCGGGTCCCAACACACCCGGAGAGAAGAGGCCCGAGAGGGCCACGTCGCGCCGGCCGCCGAAGACTGTAATCAGTGCCCGCGGCCCCGCTACAGCGTTAATGAAAAGGAACAACCGTTGGTTTTAGTGGGTATACCGGCGCTCCATCTTGGTCCGGGGAGCCCCACATATCCCACTGTCCCTCACTGTGGCGGCGGGAATCCATCAGCTGGATTTTCCAACGGCAAAAAAAAAAAAAAAAAAAAAAAAAAAAAGGTTCCCCGAACAGGTTCCGCTTTGTCGTAGCGGTGGGGCTCAGTACCTGCGGCTTCCTGGGTTGGCCGCGGGAAGCTAAGAGGAACCTGGCCGGCCTGAGGGTAAGGCCGGCCGTGGAGGAGGCTGCCCAAGCGGGCTGCAGAAGCCCGCTTTGGATGCGCCTAAGGAGGTGCGAGGACGGGTTCAGGAGGTAGGTGTGCCCCCTTCCTCTCGCAACCAAGGTGAAGTCGCAGGGAAGAGGAGTGTCAGTATTCCGTAGGCTGCGGTGTGGAGGGGCCGTGGGAGGAGGGACATTCGGCATGGAGTCGTCGATCTCTTCTCCTTCTACGGCCGAAATGTAGCTAGCGGCGGAGCTTAACATCCGGGCCGCCGCTGGGGGCTGGGAGTTTGGTCCTGTGTGGTCAGGGAACTCCTGGCGTCATGGCTGAGTAACAGACTCGGGGAGTCTGTTACCTAACTTCAGGGGCCGAGACGAAGGGCGCGCTGTTCCGACGCGCCCAGAGGGAGCAGATGGCCGTAAGGCCGAGATGCTGCTTCGGCGGCCAGCGCCGGAGGGGTTGCAGATGAGTGAAAACGTTCTGCGACCCCACCCTAAAACGTCAGGAAGGAACAACGTGGTGGTTTTGTCGGTGCGGTCCGACATAACCGTCTTGCCCGCGAGGCGGGTATGCGAAGGCATTTCACGGTAAAAAAAAAAAAAAAAGGTTTTTTTTTTCTTTCCCTGACGTGGTGGATCAGGGACCTGGTTTACTCTTTATTGTTTGTACGTGTTCTTTTGTACTTTGGCTCTTTTTTAGTTGTTCTGTACATGTTCTTTTGTACTTATCTTTATATTTTTATACTATTTTCACTTAATATTATATTCAGTTCTAACACTTTTATTATTTCTTCTTTTTTTTGTACAGGTTTCAGTTTTTGCACTTTTGTCTATTTTACACTTTTTACACTATTACTCAGTCCTAGGGCATTTTAATATTTCTCAATTCCTTACTGACATTTTATCTTATTGTACATTCTTACACTATTTTCTTATATTTCTACAAATTTGCTTTACATTACCTTACAATTACATTTCCTTATTACTACATTGACCTACTTCTATTTATATTACTAATATTAAATGCATATATTCTTATGATATATGACTATAATTAAGTGCTATTTCTTTATTTATGCTACTTACAATTTGTTGCTAATTTAGTGAAGGCTGTGTTGTGCTTGGAAACTATTAGTGGTAAATTTACTATATTAACTTCTTGCCCTATCTCCGTGCAGGCTCTGTCTCCCCCGAACATCGGGCACTCGGTGAAAGGTGGGAACTCTCGGAGCCTCCCCATCGCATTTCCGCATGTCGGGTCATCCGACACTTGAAGCGGTGGAGATACTCCGCAAACCCATGCCCGTTAGAACCTGCCCAGCGGTGGACCCAGTTCCAACCTCCAACTATGCGGTGCGCGTCGACTGCATTGGGAAGAAGAGCTTGGTGGTTGAGGCTGTTGCTCCGATATTAGCGCGATTCCATTCGTCAATGGACTCTTGCCGAAGAATCCTCTTGACGAATGAAACCGGGCATTTGTCGTAGTCCGGTCGCCTTTACAGGTGGCGGCCTCCTTCGCGAGAAGGTCCGCCCTTTCGTTACCCTCACACCCGCGTGTCCTTTACCCAAAAGGTCAAGGGAGCCGCCCTGCTCAGTTATTCTGGCGATATCCTCCTGCCTCTATGGCCATCCGGGTGTAGAAGAGTCACTCATAGCGTCTCAGGGCGGACCTGGTCGCTATATACACGCACTTCGTGCAGGTGTTCTAACCACTCTACCCCGTCCGAAGGGCTAGTAGTTCCCCTGGTAGACGGTGCAGAAGTCTCCCAACTTTAATTCCGGGATCTAATTTCCACGGCGCGTCCCAAATGGAAAGCGCCGCCCCGACTTTGTTGTCGATTTTGCCCCGTCTGTGAAGATCTTGAGGACGGGAGCTTTGGGAAAACCTCCACCGTCACTCAGGCAGACAAATCCCGGACCGCGTTTTTCGCCGGGTGTGGCAGTTATTGAATGGTCAGGACTCTCGCCCCGGTCTCCTATCACTGCTGAGAATCGACCCCTTTTACCTCGTAAGAGTGGCCGCTTCTGGACCCGTAGGTCCAAGGGAAGAATCCTCAAGCAATAGGGCCGAGTTTGGAGACCGTCCTGTACGCCCTGATAACTTTCGCACGAGCCGCGCTGTATCCTTGCGAGTTGCCGCCTTGCTTGGACCTTCTTGGTCGCGGGCCCATGCGCTCGCTGCGTATAAGACGACCGCTCTACCACTGCAGTGTATATCGTCCTGGTGATCTCCGGTTCAGACCCGTTGATTTTGCAACCCTTGTTTTTGTTGAAAGTTCTGGACCTTTAACAGACGTTTTTAATGTGGCTGTTAAAGGTCACTTATCGTCTATTGAGGCCCAGAACCTTTAGCTCTTGAAGCTCTAGTATTCCCTGCCCGCAGAACCGGGGTGTCGTATTTTAGTTTTCTGGTAACCAGAATGGCTTTGTTTTATTTGCCGCAAATTTTAGTTTGTTTCCTTCACCTCAGTTCTGACACGAGCGAGGACCGCGTTCGCCCTCCCTGGACGTCTAGGGCCCGGGTCCCCGGAGAACACCAGTACGATATCGTCCGCGAATGCCGTATAAAGCAGCCCTTCCATCAAGCTCTACCAGAAGGGGAGAAAGCAGGTTCAGAATGTTGGGCCACCGATTGACCCTGACGCATCCCTTGGTGGTAGCCCTGACCCATTCTTTCTCCGGCAACCTGAGCGCACTTTTCTATCTTCCAGATAGCTATCAACCAGTCGCCTCAGGTTTACCGGCATTGGTCTCTGCCAGCCTGCATCTTGGCGGCCGGCCACAAGCATTGTCAGGCTCCTCTATGTCCAGTGATATCACGACAGTCGCCTTTTCGGCTAACTGTCTCTCGATTGTTTCACCAGATCAAGGGCGTCCTCGGTTGAGCGTTGTGGCATAAAGCCGTATTGCTTCCTGCTGGTGGCCCAATAGCACCATTTGATACGCCGTATGAGCATCTTCTCAAAGATTTTGCCCAGGACTGGCAGTAGACCAATGGGTCTTGTGGACTTGGGATGCGTAAGTCTCCTCTCCCGGTTTCCAAGAACCACGTCGCCTCCTTCCACTTCTGAGGGAAGGTGAGGCGAAGGCAGCGTTCGCGATCGCCAGGAAGGGTCGTGGACAGGATGATTGCGCCGACATATGTCTGCTGTGAGTCCGTCGTTCCAGGGCCTTTTTAGGGTTGAAGCTCGATGCCGACCATTTCAGCCCTCCGTTAAAAGGTCGTCGCATGAGTCATCATGCGTCCTCTATTCGACTTTTCAGCTACCTCTCTCCAGCTTATGGTCGCACTGTCGCTCTCAACCCTATCTTCCGGATAGAATGTCTCGGCAAGCACCCTCCGACTCCTCTCTCCCAGGGTTTTACCCTCGCAGACATGGGGAGGTCTTCTGTCTGGCGCTGTCCTATTAATCACCCTGAGACTCCATCCCACATTGACTCTCTGTCCTGTTTTAGAACAGAAGCTTTCCAACTAGAGGTCTGAGCCCTCCTCACTGCAGATGGTAATTTTCCTTGGCCGTGAGGTCTGCCCGACGACTCCCTCCGCCGACAGGCGCCGGCCATGATATGCGGCGCTTGTCTGAGACCTCCGCTTCAGACCATCCAACTCATCGTTCCCGGGCAACCCTTCCTCTCCTCCTCTTCAGCTTGGAATGCAGCTGTCACAGACTTCTGTTATTATATTTGTCAAATTTTGTATTGTTTGATCTAAATTTTGTGTGTTATCTATTTTTAATATTAGTCTTGTTAAGGTTTTGCGGTCAAGACTGGGTGAGTTTCACGAAACTCACCCCAGTTTGCCGGTATTGTATTTTCTTGTTGTATTTTTTATTCTGTGCCAGCTGCACTCTCAGGCTTATATCGAAGAGGTTGCCCTGTGGTCCGATCCGGTGATCCCATCGAGAGCCCAGTTTACTACTTTTCGGAAGTAGAGTCACGAGCAGCACGTCCGTCCACGCAGCTCTGTACCTAATACCACCCCTTAGGGTGTCAAAGGTTGGCTCAGACCCTGGTTGAGGATATGGAGTCCCATTCGTCGAACGCTGACGCTGCCTCTAACCCCTCCCTGTCCTAATACGGCTTCCCCACACGGAATTTTCGCGTTTAGATCTCCGCCAAGTACCACGCTACGGTCCTCAGGCCCTCCAACAGCCTTGATGCTGTTCAGATATGGGAAGATGGGTTATCTGGTTCCAGGTACACTGACACCACTCCACCTCCCAGGACCCGGTCCGGTTTGACAACTACAACGTTTGTCGTTGTTAGGTCCGGGTACTGGTGATGTCTATGGTGTCATCGAACAGTCGCAATGCGGCTTTTACGACGTTTTATTCGTCGTGTCCGTCCACCGCACATCCTTGCACCGGATGCCTCATCTTCCCTATGCTGCCGATGGTAGCTCGCGCATTCCGCAAAGCTGTTTTGCGACGCTGCGCCTCCAACATCAGCTCGGCTGTGCATATTTCGCCCTCTGGAGGTTTGCCTGGATCAGGTACCTCGAAGACCCGGCGCTGTTGTCCGACCTCGGCCATCTTAGCAATATGCTATTGACGACCGAGCCAGACTGTCCCACTTTCTTCGCAAAGGCACTCGGAGCAAACGATTGTGTCCCGCCGGTCAGCCTTTTGCTCGTGTGCAATTTTGCAGATATCCGTCTATTTGGTGCGGGTGGTGTTGGCGATGAAGAATCAGGAGGATTTGTGCTGAAGAGGTGAGTGAATTTTGAAAAATGTGGATTCTAAGACGGATTTACTATGAAAAATGGAAGAAATTCGATAACTCGAAAACTATGCAATGGATCTCGCCGAAATCACTTTAACTGGGTAGTACTAATTAGTTATTACTATGTTGCAAAATTACAGAACAGTAGGTGTGATGGTTTGAAAGATATCGAAAAAATTAATTTTGAAAAGTGGACTTTGTATGGCGGAAACTAAGATTTGCTATAAAACTGAAACTACTCAACGGATGATGTTAAATTTGGTATTAAAATGCAGGGAAAAATTGTTTCTAATTTTTGAGAAAGTTTGGTGAAGATCGAAGAAGATTGCTATGAGTTAGAAATAATTTTGGGTATGAATATTTCAAAGTACTGTTCTGCTTAGGTAGACTTTTTCTAAATTTTTCTGTTTTTTCGCAGATATCGCGTCTATTTGGTGCGGGTGGTGTTGGCGATGAAGAATCAGAAGGATTTGTGTCGAAAAGGTGGTGATTTTGAAAATTTGGATTCTAAGACAGATTTACTATGAAAAATGGGAGAAATGCAATAACTCAAACTATCAATGGATCTCCGAAATCACTTTAAATGGGTAGTACTAATTATTATTATTGTTGCAAAATATCAGAACAGTAGCTGTGAGGGTTTGAAAGATATCAAAAAATTAATTTTGAAAAGTGGATTTGTATGGCGGAAACTAAGATTTGCTATAAAACTAAAACCTACTCAACGGATAGGCAAATTTTTTAAAATACAGGAAAAATTTGGTTTAATTATTGGAAAAGTTTGGTGAAGAACGAAGAAGTTATGGGTTAGAAATAATTTGGGTATGGTTAGGTTTAGGTTGGGTTATTTAGGTTGGTTCCCCCGAACAGGTTCTCGCTTTTGACGGCGGTGGGGCTCAGTACCTGCCGGCATTCAAGCCGGGAAGTAAGAAGGAACCTGGCCCCCGAGGGTGTAAGGCCGGCCGTGGGGCTGCTCAAGCGGGCTGAATAAGCCCCCTTTGGATGCAAAAGGAGGGTGCAGGGACGGGTTGGGAGGGTGGGTGGCCGCCCCTGTCTCCTCGCAACCAAGGAGGAGTCATGAGGGAAGGGTGTCGGTTTCCGTAGGCCCCTCCCTATCCTCCGCGACTCAGCCCAGCCCCGCTGATGCGGTTGTGGAGGGGCCGTGGGAGGGGGAAATTCGGCATGGGTCGTCTCTCTCCTTCCTACGGCCAAAATGGAACAACGGGGGCTTCTGGAAGGCCGCCCTGGGGGGCTGGGGTTTGGTCCTTGCGTGGTCCGGGAAACTCCCGGCCCCTGGCCCTGAGTAAAGATTCGGGGGTCCTGTTACCCCCGGCTACAGAGGGGCCGAGACGAAGGGCGCGCTGGTTCCGACGCGCCCCAGAGGGCCAGATGGCCGTAGGGCCAGATGGGGGCTGCCGGCGGCCCGGCGCTGGTGGGGTTCAGATGGTGATAAACGTTCCTGTGACCCCCATCCAAAAACGTCAACCGGGAACAACGTGGTGGTTTTAGTCGGTCGGTCCGGCCTGCCTTTTGCCCCCGGAGGACGGGTATGCGTGGCATTTCCCCAGGTAAAAAAAAAAAAAAAAAAAGGTTAAGTTGGGTTAGGTTAGGTTGGGGTTTTTCCCCGGTGTGGAGTTGTCAAGATCCTCCCCGGCGCGTCGAGTTGCGGATAAGGGGCGCCCAGATATGGGGGTACCGGCTTCAACCGGCGCGGACGAAACGACCCAGGGGTGCCATCTTGCTCCGTTAATGGGTGGAGATGTGGCGGGGCAGCTGCTCCCGGGTGAGCCTGTTGGGGGCCTCAGACCCCTTCCCTTCCCCTCTTTGTTGGAGGGAACACGGATGGAAACCGTCCCACCCTGCAGGTGCTCAGGAAACCCTCGCCGAGGCTGATTTATGAAAAGAGCAAAAGGATGAAAGAGCAAAAGGTATGAATGTGTGTGTGGGGATTGGGGCCAAGGGCAAAAGGCGAGATTGGTGGGAAGTCCCGGGAGGACGGTGTAATTCGTTCGGTGTATTGCCTCGGCTTTGCCGAACAGGGCGATCTCGGCCTTCTGGGTGTCGTGGAATCCCGTCCGCGGCCTGCGGCGTGCTGAGGTCCTGCCTTCCATTGGCCCGGACCGCGAGGGGCAACCTCTCCTAAAAAACCATTGATCCGGCTTGGGTTACGTGGCGTCGGGTGCTCGCAAAGGCGGCTGGAACGATACACCAGCCTTGGCGGCCCCCCCCGGACTTCCCGCCCCCAGGCGTTTGGGGTTACCGGTGGCTGGTCCCTGGCCCGGTGGCTTCTTTACCCTAATACTCGTGGGATTGGATATGGATCAATCAAAAATAAATAAAAAAAACTTGGAGGAAGAATCGGAGAAACGATGACAACGGCATGATAACGGCCCATTAGCATATCGGAAGGACGGTAAAAGGGAGCACGGACCGGGTGAGGCCCGGCTCTCCGATGGCGAAAAGGCGGGGTATGCCCTCCGTTTTTCCGTAAGCGCCAAGAGGCCGGCTGGCCCGGGCAGGTCCGTGAGGAGGATCAGCCCGGCAAAGGTGGTGGCGGCGGAAGAAGGGCACCACCCCCACCTGATGCAGGACGAATTGGGGCGTTTTCAAAACGCTGCCCCCCGAAGATCGCGGTCCGAATGGCGGCAGCCGGCGGGACCAACCCCCCCGTCTGGTCATCTGGCAAAAAGCGGGAAGCCCAAAGGCCGCGGTGCGTGGAAAGGATCGCACCTCGAAGAAATGGTAGAGGCCGCTCGGAGGGAGAAGGGCCGTGGGAGGAGGATGCCTTCGGGGAGGATGCAAAGGGGATGGCGCTCAAAAAATTTGACATCATCTCCCGGTTCCTAAATCCAGGCAACCTGAAGGGGCCTTTCGTGCCCTTAAAGATTCCTCGCCAAATAAAACGGTTGGGGATTGATGAGCCGCTCCACCCGGTCGGCCAGAACCGGGTCTCGGGACAAACCTTAAGGCGATGGGGCTCTCGAGGAGGGTGCGTCGCCGGCCTCTTGAAACAGAAACCCGGCAACTAGGGGCCGCGGTGAAGGGGATTTCCACGCTGAGGGGACTGCCAGCCCGATGTTGAGCAAAGCGCCGGCGCCTCATCCCCTGGACTTGGGGTGGTTTCTCCAAGCTCCCGCGACGACTTTGCGGACCCTCCGGAAGGCGGCTCCTCTCCACTGGCCGCCGATAAAGCGGGCCCCGTTTGCGGCTTGGTGGGGCCTCCGCCCCCCCTCGCCCCCGCCCCCCTGCCCCCCTGCGTGCAGCAGAAAGGGTGCCGGGGCGCTCCCAAGCCGAAGGGATTGCCCCTTAAACCTTCCCCAAGGGAAGGCCAAAAAGGAAAGGGTAACCAGGCCAGGATACGACCGGCCTGGGCAAGTGGGGCCAAATTCGGCGGCACCAGGCATTCCACGGGGGTTGGACTCTGGTGTCACGCCATTAAAACCTCCAAACCACGCTGGTCCAAAAGACGCAACAAAAGAAGAGGATGCCCAAAATTAAAGGCCCCTACCTCGTCGGCCCGGGTTATCAAGCTGCAGCCGGGCCCCGGGAAAAAGGGTCACTTTTTGGCACCTCGGGAAAACGGAAAAAGTGTACCAACTGCGGGACATTGGAATTGATGGCCTCCGGTTTCCGTCAATCCGGCAACAGGGGCCCGAATCCCTTAAGTTCCGGGGGCCGCCAGCGGCAAACCCCAAAATTGGCGAAAAACTTCGTCAATTGGTTTGGTCCGGGTCTTCAACAATACCAGGCCCGAAAAGGTGCGGATATTCCATCTGAGCCTGGTGAATAATAAGGCCAGGTGGCCGAGGCGGTAGCGCAAAGGCGGCTTCTTGGTCCCTCCCGTAAAGTCGGAATATCCGCCCAGACCGGGCGGGTCTCCGGCGGAAACCAGTGGTCCCGGCCCGGGCGGCCACCAAAAAAATAATTGATGGTGGGCGCCTCCGGTCGGGGGTGCCGGTACAGGTGAAACGCCCGGCGCGTCCCGTGGCTGCTTCCCTCCTCAAATCGGGCACGTGGCGGGCGGTCCATACCGGGCGTCGACCGCGGCTTCCTGCTACCGCTGGTTGGCCGCTGGGCCCGAAGCGAAGGTTAGGCCGCGCCCGGTATCTTGTGGGGCGGCAAATAAACCAGCCCGGCCCAAAGTTGGGGAGTGGGCCTGCCGACCACCAAACCGACAGGAGGCGGGGATGAATAAAGGCCTGGCCTTGGAAGCCGGTTTACCCAACCTTCGGCTGAGGGGACTCAGGCCGTCAATAAAGATGGCCCGCGGGCATCCGCAGACAAATCCGAACCACTGCGCCAGGCTCAGGATCTCTTGTTTCAAAGCGGCGGGTGAACCAAATGGCCGAGTGTCGGAAATGGCCATTTCCCCCGGCAATCTGGGCCGGGGACCTGTCCAACTGCGGCAGTGGTCGCGGGACTGCTGCGGGGTCCCTCAACCGAGGACGTGAAAAAAAGGTCCAGGCTTCGTCGGCGCTCTGTTGGGAGAAATTGTTGTCGTTTCAGCTCTTTTCTCCCAACAGGTTCTAACCGACTTGAGGCTAAACCGCTGGGGTCACTGATCCGTTCTTGGACCCCCTTGCTGGTCGCGGGATCCCAAGCCAAATCACCGGCAGGGTTCACCTGCGGCAGACGCACGGAAGGACACTGGAAGGTGGCTCCTGGAGGTCGGGCTGTCAGTCCTAAACAGGGGGTTCGGTTAAACGGTGTGTACAGGCCCAGGGCAGGTCGATCGTTGATGTATCGTTCGCGCCGGCCCTCTCGCCGGTCGGGGCTGGAAGGTGGTGACGGGCTCGAGACCCTGTCGGAATGTTTTAATCCGTTCAGGGTCTCCGCCCTCCTGAAACCTATCCGGCCTGGCCGGACCGGGACGAGGCCCAGGGAACCTCGGAAGCCTGGACCGGGAAGCTGCTGAAGGGGCGGCAATAGTCGTCGTGGGTTTCTGCCCAACATTGTCGATGTGGAGGCCTGGTCCGGGACGCAAAGGGCACGGGTGTGTGACGCGTGCCCGGGCCCGCTCCCCTCCTAAACGCCGGGTCTGGTGGAATCCAAAATTTTGGGTTGCGTAGAGGGTGCCGTAACGGGCCAATTCACCCCGTTGTTCCGGGGACGACGGCGCAGAGACCCGGCCCTGGGGAATTATCCCTCTTTCAGCAGCAAAGGATGGCCCGGTGGGAATAGCCGAAGACGTCCCGCGGTGGGAGGAAGGTTAGCGGCGCTGGACGGTGATCCGTGGGGGCGGCCCTAACAAAATGGTGATGGAATAAACTTGTCCTTGGGCCCCCGCTCACCAAGTCCCCGGCGCCCGCAGTTGGTTTCGAACATGCCGGGCTTTACGGGAGGGCCACGGCACCTTCGATGGGGTTTCCCAAATGGCACGGATGGGTTGAAGCCCGGAAAGGCCAAATCAGCCCGGGAAATTCGGTCACCCCTTCTCAAAATGAGGGGGCAAACGCACCCCCGGGTCGATGGCATTCCGGGACGCGCGTTCCGCTGGCCCTGGGGACGCCCTGGGCCCAGAGTGGGGGCGATGTTTTCTGCCTGTCTGGCTCCAAGCCCTAATTAACAAGGGTGGAAAGGCGTTGCTCCCATCAAAGGAGGGGCGTCCTGCGGATTCGCCCTCCGCCCACACCGATCGTTGTTGGACGATTGGGAAAACTCTTTTGAGGAGAATCGTGGCGGCCCGCATCGTCCAGCACCTGGAGCCACGTCGGTCCGTTGGCCGGGTGGCGGTATCCTTCCGCAAGGGGTGACCGTCCCGCCGGTGCTGCCGGGTCAGGTCCAACCAGGATGCCGGGCCCGGGGTGAGGGTGTTTTGGCTTACTCGACATCGCCCGCATTAACCACCCTGCCCTGGGCCCCTGCATGGAGGCTCCGTACCCGGTGCCTCCCCTACCTAAAGGGTGATCAGGGCCTACCTGTCGCATCGACGTGTCGAGTTCCCGTGCCGGGGAATGGGCTCCGGACCATCCGGTGTCGTGTGGGTTCCCGGGGTCGGTGTTGGGACCGCTTCGGGAACTTAGTTTTCAATTGGGTGCTACGTGGCGGAATATCGGGGTGTCGACTCCGTCGAACGACACCCTCGTTCCCCCTGGCTTTTCGGGCTGCATTTCGCCACTCCGGGGTCGCTCAAAGTAATTGGGCGCTCGGCGGCGGAAAATTGGCGCCAAAAATCCCCCTTTCTTTCCGGGCCCGGACGCGCCCTGCGGACGCCCAAATTTGTTTGCGGCGTCCCGTCGGCAAGCCGACGATGAAGTATCTCCTGGTCCCGACCGATGGGTTTGGCCCTTTGGCGCCTCGCACCTGGTGGCGGGCCGGACTCTGACAGACTGCTCCCAACACCAGGACCCAACCCTGTCGCCGCCTTCGCCGGGTCGTCGGTCCATGGTCCTGTGCAGGGGCCCCGTGTGGGGAACCCTCAAAAGGAGGCGGTGCTGAAGGAACTCAGGGTGTTGGATCCGGGCCAGGGCCCGGGCCTCCCGGGGGCGGCGTCCTGGCGGCTCCCCTGGGACCTGGCAAAATCCTCGCGCACCTGGCGCGGGGGGTCTCGGGCTTAGGCCACCCGGAAGAGATAAGGGGGCGAGACGGGTGCCCCTTGCCTGGGTGGGAGCTGCGGCGGGCACCCCGGCCCCGGACAAAAACCAAGCCCCTTCTTAGTGGGGCTGAAAGGGACATGGCTCCCCCGTTCCGCGCGACCGGTTCTCTCCGGGACATGGCTTTTCGGAGGTCCTGGCCCGTGGCGGGGGCCACAAAAGGATCCACCACTGTGGCGTATGTGGAAAGACGCCCACCCCGCTGGAAGAGTGCCCAGCCTGGGTCGAGCAACGCCGAGAGCTGCGTAGTGTCGTGGGGCACGACCTTTCGCTTCCGCCGTAGTGGCCAGGATGCTGAGCGAAAGGTCGTGGGGCGCTGTCCTGCTTTTGGAGGACGTGATGGCCGGAAGAGGCGCGGAAAGGGACAGGGGCCGTGAGCGCCCTGGCATCCGCAGAAGAAGGCCAGGGCGCCGAAGGTGGCGTACGCGCCAGCCTTCCCCCTGACACTGGGCCCCTGGGCGGCCCGGAAGGGTGCCCGCCGCCCAGAGAAGAACTCCAGAGGGAGGCCTTCTGTTTGTTCCGGCACGGCGCCCTAAAGCGACGTTCGGGTACAACACATCCGGAGAAAGGGCCCGAGGGGCCCGTCGCGCCAGGGTCGCCGAAGACTGTGATCGGTGCCCGCGGCCCCGGCTCAGCGACAAGAAGAAAGGAAAACCGTTGGTTTTGGTGGGTTATCCGGCCGCTCCATCTTGGTCCGGGGGCCCCAATATCCCCCCTTGCCCCCTCCTTTGGCGGGGGAATCCCTATGGATTTTCCAACGGCCAAAAAAAAAGGTTAGGTTTTCCCCCCGACCCCCGAACAGGTTCTCCCTTTGTCGTAGCGGTGGGGCTCCCAGTACCTGCGGCGGGTCAGCCGCCGGGAAGCTAAGAGGAACCTGGCCGGCCCAAGGGTTAAAAGAAGCCGGCCGTGGAAAACTGCTCAAGCAGGCTGAACAAGCTCGCTTTGGATGCGCCCTTTTGGAGGTGCCGAGGGACGGGTTGCGGGAGGTAGACGTGCCCGCCCTTCCTGTCCCTCCAACCAGGGTTAGTCGCGGGGAGGGGTGTCCGGTATTTCCGTGGCCGCTCTTTCCTCCGCGACTCGGCGGGGCCGCACCGCTGATGCGGTGGGAGGGGCCGTGGGGAGGGGACATTCCTGGTGTCGTCTCTCCTCCTTCTGCGGGCCGAAATAAGCGGCGGCGGAGCGTAACTTGGGCCGCCGCTGGGGCTGG
Source organism: Lamproptera curius (assembly GCA_029286875.1). NCBI lineage: Eukaryota > Metazoa > Arthropoda > Insecta > Lepidoptera > Papilionidae > Lamproptera > Lamproptera curius. The sequence continues at coordinate 19,958 of JAGSMT010000687.1, forward strand.
GAGTTTGGTCCTTGCGTGGTCCGGGAACTCCCTCTCCCATGGCCCCCAAGTTTCGGGGATCTGTTTACCAAACGGGAGGCCGAGACGAAGGGCGCCTGGTTCCCGACGCGCCCCGGGGAAGGCAGATGGCCGTAAGGCCGAGGATAAAGGCTGCTTCGGCGGCCAGCGCCCGTGGGGTAGCAGATGGTGCAGAACGTTCCTGGCCCCACCTAAAGGCGTCGGGAAGGAACAACGTTTGGTTTTTGGTCGGTGCAGGTCCGACCAAACCCGTCTTTGCCCCGCGGACGGGTATGCGTGAAACATTTACGGTAAAAAAAAAAAAGGTTTTCCCCGAACGGGTTTCCCCTTTGTCTGGATGGGGCTCGGGTACCCTGCGGCTTTGGGTTGGCCGCGGGGGAAGCTAAGAAACCTGGCCGGCCCCTGGGGGAAGGCCGGCCGTGGGGGCTGCTCCAAGCGGGTGGTAAACCCCTTTGGATCTCTAAAGGAGGTGCGAGGACAGGTTGCAGGAGGTGGGTGTGCCGCCCTTCCTGTCTCCTCGCAACCAAGGAAGGTGGAAGGGGAAGAGGGTGTCGGTATTCCGTAGGCCCTCTCCTATCCTCCCGACTCGGCGGGGCCGTACCGCTGATGGGGTGTGGGGGCCGTGGGAGGAGGACATTCCGGCATGGGTCGTCGATCTCTTCTCCTTCTCACCGAAATGGGCTTCAGCGGGCTTAACATCCGGGCCGCCGCTGGGGGCTGGGAGTTTGGTCCTTGCGTGGTCGGGAACCCGGTACGGGTAACAAGACTCAAGGGTCTGACCTTACGGGGCCGAGACGAAGGGCGCCTAGTTCCGGCGCGCGGAAAAGCCGGAATGGCCGTAAGGCGGGATGGGGACCCGCGGCCAGCGCCGGTGGGGTTGCAGATGAGTGCAAAAACCCTGAACCTAAAAGGCCCAGGAAGGAACAACGTGGTGGTTTTGGTCGATTCCGGAGAACGCCCGTCTTTGCCCCCGCCAGTGGGTTTGCGTAATTTCCCGGTAAAAAAAAAAAAAAAGGTTAAGGTTAGGTTAGGTTAGGTTGGGTTTTTTTTTTTTTTTCCCCTGACGTGGGTGGATCCAGGGACCTGGGTAAACTCTTTTCGATGTTGTACATGTTCCAATACCTTTAGCTCTTTTTGTCTTGTTGTACATGTTCTTTTGTACGTTTGTTGATTACTATTTATTCTTAATTTTATTTCCAGTTTTCACTTCTTTCTTATTTCTTCTTTCCTCTTTTGAGTTTTTTGCACTTTTTACCTTAACTCAGTTTTCTAGGACCCAAGGTTCACATTTTTCTTTTATCTTACAGTTCTTACTTTCTAATTTACATCTATTTTATTTAACTTTCTTTACACTATATTCTTATGCTTCTAAGGTTTCTTACATTTAACACAATTACATTCATTTACATTTACAATTATATTTCTTATTACAACAATTAACCTACTTCTGTTTATTTTACTAATATTAAATACTTTATATGTTATTATACGACTAATAATTAACTTAATTTTTTTCTTATTTATACTAACACAATTTTGTTTCTAAATTTAGTAAGGCTGTGTTGTTTTGTAAACTATTCGTGGTAAGTTTGCTATGGTTCTTCGCCCTATCTCCAATTCCAAACCTGTCTCTCCCCGGAACATCGGGCACTCGGTGAAAGGTGCCGGGAACCTGCAGGCCTCCCCCATCCCACTCGCATGCCGGGTTATCCCGACATTTGAAGCGATAAGATCTCCCCAAAGCCCCATGGCCCTGTCAAAGCCTCCAGCTGGGACCAGTTCCCCTCCTAATGGTGCGGGTGCGCATCCGATCGCGTTGGGAAGGGCTTGGTGGTCGAGGCTGTTGGCTCCGGTTGTGTAGCCGCCGATTCCATTCAATCCAATGGACTCTTGCCCCGGGAAAATCCTCTTGACAGATAAGAGGCCGAACATTTATCGTATCCGGTCGTCTTTTTAATCCCGGGGCCTCTTTCCTTAAGGGTCCCGCCTTTCTTCCCTCCCCCGCATGGCCAATCCGGTAGAGGTCAAGGGCCGCCCCGATTTCTCAGTTTAGCTTCACTTGGCCTCTTGGCTAGAGGTGTAAGGAATCACTACGGTGTGTCTCTGGGGCAGACCTCGAGGGTCACTATATGGGTTTAGCTCCGTGGGATCTTTGGTACCCCGATGGGCTCTACGGACCAACGGTTTCAGCCCTGGTAGACGGTGCAGGTCTCCCAATTTTTTTTTTGGTTTTTTGTTTTGTTTCCGGCGGCACCGTCCCAAATGGACAATGCCGCTCCCAACCCATAATTTTGCTTCCATCCGTGAAGATATTTATTTAATTGGGCTTTTCTTGGGAAGAACTTCCTCACCACCCCCAGGGCAGAACGAACTCACCCCAAGCTCTCTCGGGTGGGCAATTTTGGTGCTAGGAGGCACCGGACCGCTCAATTCCCGGTCTCCAATCACTCGCTGAGGGAACGGCCCCTTTTACCTCGGAAAAGGTGGCCCTTCCGGAATCTAAGGTGGAAGTATCCCAGCGAGCAAAAGGGCCAAGTTCGGCGTCCGTCCGATATGCCCTTAATTTTCTGCCGAAGCCCGTTTCACCATATTAAGGTGCCGCCGGACCCTGGACCTTGTTGGTCGCTGGGGCCCAGGCGCTCGCCCGCTCAAGACGACCGGCTCCACGGGCGGTGTGGGTTCCTGGTGATCTCCGGGTTCGGGCCCCAGTGAATTTTGGCCGCTCTACTTCCTTTATAAATGTTCTGGACCTTTAAACAGACATTCTTTATATGGCTAATTAAAAGTTTTGTTGTCTATTGTAAGGCCCAGAACCTTCAACTCCTGGAATATCATTATTTCCCCCATTCGCAAAAAAGGGTGTCTCTTTAACTTCCTTTTGGGAGCATTGCCTTAATTTTTGGGCGCAAATTTTTAATTTGTTTCGCTCACCCCATTCTACCTTCCGAGGACCGCGTTAGCCTCTTCCTGGACCTCTACCGCTCCGGTCCCCAAAATCCACCAGAACAATATCGTCCGCAAAGCCGTGCAAAGCCTCTTCCATCAAGCTCTACCAGGAAGGGGGTTAAACCAGGTTCCAAAAGTTGGGCCACCGGTTGTTTTGCAATCCTTTCGTATTAATCCTCCCCATTCCTCTCCGGCAACCTGGCCCTTTTCTATCTTGAAGATGGCTATCTACCGTCGCCTCAGGTTCCCGGGCTTTCCCCGCCAGCCCATCGTATGGCCCCGCAGGCATTATCGAAGCGCCTCTTGTCCAGTGATATCACGACGGTTTAACCGCAAACCAACCGTCTCCCGACATGTTCACTTTAAAATCTGAGGCGTCCTCAATGTCGTTTGGCCAAAAGCCGTACTGCTTTATCTGGTGGCCGGTCGACCGTACCCTTGATACCCGTCGCATGAGGATCTTTTGGAATCTTTTCCCAGGACTGGCAGAAGGCCAATGGGTCCTGTGGGACTTAGGATGCGTGTAGTCTACCCCTCCCGGCTTTCCCAAAACTTGCCCCGTCCCTCCTTCCACTTCCGGGGAAGTGTGAGAGGCGAGGCGGCGTTCCGATCGCCAGGAAGAGATCGGTGGACGGGTGATTGCGGCCAGGCATATGTCTGCGGTAATCCCGTCATGTCAGGGGCCTTCTTGGGTTGAAACTGGAATGCCGACCACTTGGCTCCTCCGCCGTAAAATTTGGGTCACATGTTTTTCACCATGTGTCTCCCTTTTAACTTTTTCGGCTACCTCTCTCTCCAGCTTTTGGTCGGCACCGTCACTATCAACCCTATCTTCCGGATAAAAGATCTCAACTGGGACCCTGGCTGATTCTTTGTCTCCCTAGGGTTTTCCCTCCACAGACTATAAGGGTTCTTCTGTCTGGCCAAGTTCTTGATCCCCTTAAACTCCATCCCATGGACTCTTGTCCTGTTTTGGGCAAAGTCCTTAACTGGAGGTCTAGGCCTTTCTTGCAGCCAGCTGGTGGGTTTTTGGCTTTAATTGCGCACGACCCCCCCCTTGACTTGCGCCGCACAGGGTGCGGCGCTTTTTGGAGACTTCTCTTTTGAGACCGCTCAATTCTTCATTCCCGGGGCAATCCCCTTTTCCACCTCCCTCTCTTCAGCCTGGGGATGCAGTTGTCACAGACTTCCGTTATGGCGTTCTGTAATTTTGGTGCTTGGTCTAATTGGTTTTTATGTTGAATTTTGACTATTTTTCCAAAAATTAAATTTTTGTTTGGTCAACGACTGTGGAGTTTCTCCGAAACTCACTCCAAGTTTACTGTTCTTAATTATTATTAAATTCTTGTTGTGTTTTTAATGTCTGTCCAACTGCATTCTCCAAGCTTATATCGAAAGAAATTTGCCCTGTGGTCCAACCGATGATCTCATCAAGAGTCCCATTCCTTTTCCGGGAAGTAGAGCCGCCGAGCAGCACGTCAATCACGGCTGAACCTGACTCCTCCCGAAGGGTGTCAAATTTGGCTCATTCCCCAGTTGAGGATAGGAGTCCCCACTCGTCTATGGCCAACGCTGCTTCCCACCCCTCCTGTCCGTTTTTCCAGCTTCCCCCACCACGAGTTTTTCCGTTGGGGTCCCCGCCGTATCCGCTACGCCTCAGGCCCTCAGGCAAACTGGTGTGTTGAGGGATTTGGTGAGATGGGCCTATCCGGCTCCAGGTACCCAACCACCCCCACCTCCCAGGACCCGGTTCTAACTAACTTCCGACCACGTTGGTTTAGTCAGGGTCCGGGTACTGGGTGATGTTTGGTGTCGTCAACAGCACAATAGCGGACTTTCGACGGCGTTTGTCGTCGGATCCCACCACTGCCCGTTCTTGGGCCCTGGATGCTCCCATCTTCCCAATACGGCCGATATTGGTTCTTGCACCATTGCAAAGGCCGTCTTGGCCTCTGCGCCCTCCACCAAACAAATTCGGCCGTACAGGTCTCCTTCTCTGAAGGTTTGCCTGGATCACGCGATACCTGGGGAGACCCTAATTCCCGGTTCCCGCCATCCCAAGCAATATGCTATTGACGACCAAACCAAATTGTCCCACTTCCTCCCACGGCCTCCGGAACTAAACGGGTTGTGGTCCCGCCGGTCAACCTTTCCGTGCCAATTTTGCCGTAAGCGTCCTCCGGCCCACTCGGCCCTTCGCTCCTGGGTGTGGGACCCCCCGCAGTGGCTGCCACAATCTACCCGTTTTCGGTGCATTAGCCGTTTCGGGTGGCCATACCCCCGGACATCTGGAGCACTGCACGAGGGGGACGGTCGTGGACTTCCCGAAACGCGCTGCAGATCAATGACCACCCCGTCCGTGGGCCGTCTCCATACCGGGGGTCCTCAGCACCACTTTTGTCGTGTGCAGTTTCTGGTCCCTCTTCTGTCTTTACGTCCATCCTTCTTTCTCCCCATTAAGTCTTTCCAAACCCCCCCGGTTTTGGGTCTCCAATGCCTTGACAATTTCGTCATCGGTGGTAACTCCGGACACCTTTAAAATTACTGGGGGTCTTTGTTTCCTTTCCCTCAATTTCAGGCTTTTGTTCGCTCCTTTCGGCCTTCTTTCCCTTTCATAAGTTCCTCTTTTTGTACTGCATCCCTATTATTACTTTTCTGTCCTTCACCTTTTACTTTGTCTATCTTCAGTCCATCCTCTTTTTGCTCCCCAGTCATTCTTATTTTCTCAATCCCTTGCTCACCTTGTTTCTCATCCCCGGAGACGGCTACTAAATGTGTTTGCCACATGTGGTGGTTGTCCCTTTGGGCCTTACCACACTCGGTAGGTATCTCCATTCTTTCATCCCTTTCTTCCATTTTTGTCTAAACTTTTGCCATTTCCTTTCATGTTCTTTCCACTGCTCTGGTTGTTTCGTTTTTTCTTCTAGACCCTTTTGGCCTTTTTCTCTATTATTTTCCTGTCCTTCTATCACCCTTTCCTTTCATTTCCTCCTTCACTCCTCCTAATTAACACCTTCCTTCATTTCTTTCACACTTTTTCACATGCAATCTCACTAACATTCATCTATTGACTTTCAAAATTCTTTTATTATTTTTTACCTAAATCTCCGAGGGCATTTCATCACCCGTTTCTTGCCTCTGTCTTCCTTGTTTTTTGGTTTCAAGGTGCCTTTTGCCTCCTTGAAACCTCTTCCACCCTTTGTTTGGGGCCCTTCCATTGGGGATTTCCCTTTTCTGTGGCCTTTTTCCCAACCGGGGGTTGGGGAAGACAAGGTTTCTTCAATCGTTCCCCTTCTTGATGGGTGACCGGTCTTACTCCTCTCTTTTCCTTTTCCTTTGCTCCCACTCCCTACCTTCTCCTCACCTTCCCTTTCTTCCCAACCAACCTTGGAAGAGGACCAGCCTTCTCCTTTCAGGTCCCGGGGACGACTCTTTCCACAGCCAACTCCCTACGGCCTTGGTTGGTGTCCTGATTCCAACATTTGGGGAAAACAAATTCCAATCGTGTTAAAAAAAAAAAAAATAAGAGGTCAAAAATAAAACGAAATAAAATTGAAATATTAATAATCTACTTATTTCAATTTAGTCCCACTAAAAGGTCCAATTTTTTTATAAAAGTTTAGTGTCTGGTAAAATGTTTGAAACCAGTATTTAAGGGGCCCTTTGGTCCAGGTCCACAGCTAGCAGTCTCTGTTGAGTCTTTGCAAAAACCGTTTTTGGTAGGACCAGGCTGGCCCTGTTGACCGTCAAAGTTAAATTTCTGCTTTCACTAATATGTCAACACCAATTGTAAGTAGCACCAACAGAACAGTTTCATAAAGCAACTATGCTTATATTAGGACACATATTACCTTAAAAAGAAAATACAAAACGAAAACATAAAAAAATAAAAAAAAAAATAAAAATTTTTTTAAAATATAAAAATCAAATTTGGTCGCCCCTCAATTTTAGTCTTTAGTAGGTGCGGGAGACGGACTAAACATAAAATTAAAACCCCAGCTCAATACGCTCAAAAATGACCGAGGTTACAGGGTTTAAAGTTTTTCAGTTTGGGTAATAATTTTAATTTGCCTAAATTTCCAGTTTCCGGTCTCCCAAAGGAGTGCAGTCTCCAAGTTTGGGTTGATTGAGATCTTGGTGACTTGTATGTTTGTGGACACTCTATCTAGTAGAGCGTCCGTCGCAGTTAATTAATTTTGGGCCTCGACGAGATCAAGCCCTCACCTCCCAAACCTCCGGGTTGTCCAGTTGCCGAGATAACGTCGTTACAAGAACTCTATTGAGTTCGGCGACTCTACCTCGACTTTATTAATCCTCAATAAAGGGATAATTTTTTAGGGGGACTCTACCCCAAAAAATTTTTGCGACTCTGGGACTTGTAAATTTTTGACTTTAAAGTTTAAAAATTTTACAAAGTGTCAATATAGGATCTATTTCAAAAAATTTTTACAAGTCCAAGTAATTTTTTGAAAAAATTTTACAAATTCCAAAAAAACATATTCGAGAAATTTTACAAGTGCCAGTTTTTAAAAGATTGAAATTTTCTAAAGTCCGGTCCACCACCCCTACGTCACAACGTCATACGACTTGTTGATGACGCGTTGTTCTCGAACTTGGGGTTTCCACAATTTCTTGGGTCGATATCTCCAGCTTCCATTGGTCGATTTCCCCAATTCTTTTTTTGCACTTATTTTTTGCTTAAACTTATATTCTATAAAATAAAATTTCTCATTTTTACATATAAAAAGTATAAATTACGTTTCAAATTTACGTAAAATACGTCAGTTTTTTACATAAAAATGGCTTAAATCAAAATTTTTCCTAAAATTATGAAATTTTCCAAACTTGTTCTTTTATCACTATATTTTTAAAAACTTCTTTAAAACTAACGTTATCGCTTAAAATTAAGGTTTTAGAATTATTTAAAAGTTAGAATTTTTTTAAAATATTTAAAAAATCTATAAAGTGCACTTCCACTTAACTTTTTCCAGCTCTGAAAAAATTCCCGGCTGCCCTCCGTGACCTCTCCACTTTGGTGCTGCTGTTGGTCTGCCTGCGGTTCCGGTTAGAGGTGCACGTTCCCGTGGTACTTGTTTTGGGTTTTCTCGGCCGTCCTTTGGGAAAATCCCAAATTTCCCCTCACTTGGGGAACTCAAAAACATCCCAGAATCAAAATAAAAAGGTAGGGTCGTCCTTAAATCCTGCGGCCACCAAAAACTTTATCCGTCCGTGGCAAAAGTGTTTTTGACTGTTAACTCACTCATATTTTCAGTTTATAATTTTTGTGTCATTTAATGGGAATTGGCCCCCACACAACAATATGGCCGGGTGTTTTCGAACACTATATACCACTTGTACGATTTTTTTGGGGCAACCAAAAACGTCCGCTTGGGACAGGCGCGCGCGCAACTGGGGGGTTAAGGTTAGGTTAGGTTAGGTTAGGTTGGGTTTTAGGTTAGGTTAGGTTAGGTTAGGTTGGGTTTAGGTTGGGTTAGGTTTTTTTTTTTTTTCTCGGACTACCTCCAACTACTGGGGTCGGAGCCCTGTGTTTTCCGTACTCTTTCTTTTCCAGTTCTCGCTATCCATTTCCTCGTCTTCCATTCTTCATACTTTTGTCCTTTCTTGTTCTTCATCTATCACAACTTTTCTGGGTGGGATTCCCAGCTTCATTTTCTATTCTAATCTAAGCCTATCTTTTTTTCTTTATTATTTATTTCCAATTTTTTAAAAACGGGAAAATTTTCCTGGCAAACCACATAACGACATCTTATTTTAAATTTTCCTTTATCTATCTTATAACTACTTGTATAAAATTTTGCATTTAATTTTTATCTTAGGTCTAATTATTTTTTCTTATTCTATCTTATAACTCTTTATACAATTTTGCATTTCCGGTTTTATCACATTAAGGTATTACAATTTTCTTATTCTATCCTTATAACTACTTGTTTTAAATTTTGCATTTATAAATTCTTAAGTCTAGTTGACAATTTTTAAATCTACCTTATTTGTTTAAACAATTTTTTGCATAAATATTTTTCTTAAGTCTATTATAATAATTTGCCTTTTTTATCACTTATATACAATTTCAATTTATGTTCCTATATCTATCTTAATTATTAACCAAGTTTATATTTATACAAGTTATGGCTTTTTAGTATCTGTTTTAATATTTTCATATTTGTTGCAGTTACGGTATTTTTTATGTCGTTTAATTTAGTGCTCATCATGCCCTTAACATTCAAGCCTCCCATACTTAGAAAAGGATCATTCCTGGCCCTTTTGGCTTCCAGGTGAGGCAGGTAGCTCGTCCCATTTCCGACTTCGGAGGAAGCGGCTGAACCTTGGCCTTGTCTCCCCTTTGAACGGACGGTTTTGGGCAACTCAGGGGTTTTATTCACTTGGGGTCAGGACACTCCGACTTCATGGGGGCCGCCCGGTGACCGCAAGATCCTCGACTCAGTGCCAGAACCGCTTACCGTGGCCGTAGCCCAGGCAACGTGTGCACTGGAATTTAATGGCGTCGGTCCGGCTCTCACTCCGAAGGTCGATGTGAACCCTTCCAGCCACTGTGACCCTCTGCCATACCTTTGGAGAACACTGGGTTGAATTACATGGGTGGTGTTAAGGGTTTCTTGCCTTCTTATCTTAATGGAGATCCTACTTTCCTCCTCGTAGTCGTGAAAGACATCCCGATTCGTTTCTCAGGGCTTTGAAATTCGTCGTCGGAATTATCCTTAATGACACCTGAGTCAGAAGCGAAATCTTCACCTTCCTCGATGATGAAGGTCTAGAATCTCCCCTTCAAGTCTAGACCACAACTGCCGTTCCTCTTTGGTGCCGGAAACCCAGTTAACCTTCTGGTCTTTCGCCTTCCTCACCCTTTGGACCGTCACCCAGCCCTCTTTTGGCGTCGATCGCGTTGCCTTTCCCCTTTTTCCTCCCTTGTCTATTCCGGATTTTCGGTGAACCATTAGTGCCAGCGTGGTGTGCCTGCGTGGCGACTTTCCGCTATGATTGGCCTCACACTGGCATAGGTAACTGCCTCCTGTATGGTCACCTTTTGCGTGTTGTCTCTTTCAGCTCTTCTATAATTGCATTTTTAATTGCCAGTAACAAGCCTGCGTTTCTTCTATCCTTGCCCCAGGTTGGTTCCACTTGACCGTCGATGTGGCGTCGCCGCTTGGCTATGTGGCCTGCTGGTCTGGTCTTTTCAGCGGTTTTAAAGCCAGTTCGGACTCCTTCACCAGTTGGTGGGGTTCTACTGACTCTACCCGGCGTTTTAATCTGGTCTTGGTGTTCCGACTAGCGTTAATCCTGCGTCTTGGCTCTGCATGGGCAGGCCTTCGCCTCCGCTGTCCGGTCACTAAAAACGACCTCTCCCGGAATTAACCTCTTGCTGGGCTTCCTGTTCCAGCCACCGGGACAACCCGATCATATTGGGAAGTATATGCAGCAGGTCAATAAATACTTTATAGGTTTAAAGAACTGGGTTGTGACTAAGGTGAAACAATGTGGCAAGAAGTAATAAATTTTGAAAATAAAAAGTTAAACGGTTTTTTTATAAAAAATTATCTCTAAAACCAATAGTTGCACGGTTTTTGAAACTTAAGATATAATAAAAGTGTGTTAGGTTAACAATTTCAGATAATAATATTAATAAAAAAGCAATGGAAATTTTGAATTATAAAAGATTTTAAAAGCAAAATTTAAATTAAAGCTTTATAATTTAGATCAATTGATTCTAATATTAAAAATTTTTTTAACTGCGGACATTTATTTTTTGGCCTTTAATAATATAAAAAAAAATTTACTTAAGACAAAAAAGTGAAAAAAAAGTTTGAAATTACGTAAAAAACTTTATGAATTTTTGTGTTTTTTGCCTATAACCCAATTGTTACTTAAAAATTCTGAAATTTGAATGTTTAATAGCTTACTAGGTTCTACAATATTCTAAATTAAAACTAGTGCGTTGTCGCAAAATTGAATTAAAAATTATTTTAAGTAAAATTTTTTTGAGGTTATGTTTTTCTTAAGTCTATAACTCCCTTCCCTCCAACCTTTTCAGTCCAAAAAACGGCTCCTAGCTCCACTCCGTGTCTGCTATCCGTAGCTCCAATTGAAATTCCGCTAAGTCTTCCGGGTTTGCAGGGCACCGTGCCACGTAGTTTTGCTGTTTTTCAGTTTTCTCCGCCGTTTCTTGCAAGGGAAAATTCTGGCTTCCACGGGCATGGGGGATCCAGGGCTCTCGAATCAAACGGTAGGGTGTCGCTCAAAAAAACCCGCACCCAAAATGTTTGAAATTGGTTTTCTTACAACTTTTTCCCTTTTCCTTTTTGAAAATCTTTTTTCATAATCCGAAAGGCACGGCGCATCAACGAATATCACCACTTATGACTTTTCACTTTTTGCCCTTTTTAAGATTTTTGAACGCGGGGAACTTCAAAAGCGGTTTTCGACAACGGCGAGACTGGGTTAGGTTGGGTTAGGTTAGGTTAGGTTAGGTTAGGTTCCCCTGGGCGGCCCGGCAGAGGTGCCCGCCACCCAAAGAAGAGGGCTCAAAGGGAGCGCCGTCTGGTTGTTCCCGGGCACGGCGCCTAAAACCGGGACTTCGGGTGTCCCCAGCCACCCGGGAGAAGGAGGCCGAGGGCCACTCGCGCCGGGGTCCCAACTGTGATCAACCCCGCGGCCCCGGCAAGGAAAAGGAACAACCGTTGGTTTTTGGTGGGTTTCCGGCCGCTCCATCTTGGTCGGGGCCCTTATCCCCCCTAACCCCCTCACTTTGGCGGCGGAAATCCTAAACTGGTTTTCCAACGGCAAAAAAAAAAAAAAAAAAAAAAATTAGGTTAGGTTAGGTTAGGTTTTTTTTTTTTTTTATTAAACATATTAACATCTTTTAAATTTAATTCACATTAGGGACTTCTGTTTTTATATAATACAATTTTCTTATTCACTTGAAGAATGTGTCCTCTGGGGAACCTTTTTGATACCGTATCTGGAGATAACATATCCCCATTACAAATAATAATACTTACTATTACTTATTCATAAATATTAAACTGTTTTTCAGATATGACTTCGTCATTAAGGGTATTTCCCGGACATTCGCGATTTGATCATATCTGGTTAACATTATTACATCCGGCTATCATACTGGTTGGCCAAATTAAAAGATACCTATTCTTCATTATACAATTATAAGTAATAAAACTGACTCAATTATAATAACTAACATTTTGATTACAAATACTGAATTATTTTTTCTTGTTTGCCTATTTCTTTATTTGAGACTATGCACTCGGATAACTGCGATTTGATAATGTCTATCCAGGTAACATATTCCATTACCCACATTTAAATATATGATATACAAATTTGTTTCCTTAAATCTTTTATTTTAACTTTTGTTTTATGTTAAAATGCTTCATAAAATGAAACAACAGTTGGAAGTATTCTCCAGGCAATTACGCTATTTGATACATATCTGCCCGGGTAACATATTCCCTTCACCGTTATAATATATACTATCTTTATACATTTCTATTCATAAATATTTTTTCTAACATTATCGTTAATAATTAAAATACCATTAAATATAACAACTTGGTTGGGGTTATATTCCAAGGGCAGTACGCTATTTTGATCCATATCCCTTTGGTCATATCCCCATTACATTTATCACCCTATTTATACATATATATTCTATAATATTATTTAAAATAAACCACTAATTTAAATAAAATCTATTCTGTTTTGAATTATTGTTCTCAGGCAGACCGTTTGTTAATTCTTTCGGTAACATTCTCCCATTACATTATACTTAGATATACAATTGGTAACATTATAATTTACATAAAATTAAAGGTATTTTGTTTACAATTAATGGCCAATATGTTCTATTTGTCCTTGCCGTTATTTTTTGTTTCTCGATTCTTTTTAATTGGGTTTATGTATTTTGGGGAGAACGCTATTTGATACATATCTGTCCCGGGATTCATATCCCCCTTACATTTTTGTCACATTTTAAAACATTCCTCTTGAATAAATATTCTAGAATTATGGTTTAGTAATAAAAATATTGATGGCATTTTAGGCGTCTAATATAAATATATATATATATATTTTTTAATTATCCATTTTTCGTATCAGTTTCTGCTTATTTTAAAATCAATCCAAGAGGGTTATGCGGTACCGTAATGGTTTAGGTTAGGTTAGGTTGGGTTAGGTTAGGTTAGGTTAGGTTAAGGTTGGGTTGGGTTAGGTTGGGTTGGGTTAGGTTAAGGTTGGGTTGGGTTAGGTTGGGTTGGGTTGGGTTGGGTTGGGTTGGGTTGGGGTTAGGTTTAGGTTGGTTGGGTTTGGGTTAGGTTGGGTTGGGTTAGGTTCTTGGGGGTCGCTCAAAGTGTTGGGCGCGTCCGGCGGCTGGGAACTTAGAAGGTGGCGGAAAAATCCGGGGGCCCTTTGCTTTTCGGGCCTCGGAACCCGCCACCTGCGGACCCCCATAATTGTTTGCGGCGTCCCCGCGTCAAGCCGACGATAAATTATCTCGGCCTATCCCTGAACCGCCGATGGAAGTTTTGCCCTTTTGGCGCCTCGCCTAGGTGGCGAGAGCGGGCGGCTCCGGCGTTCCCAATCCGGAGGACCCAGCAGCTCCTGTCCCGGCCTTAACGCCGGGGTCGTTGGGTCCATGGTCCTGTACGGGGCACCCGTGTGGGCCGACCACCCTCCAAAAGGAGGTACAGCAGTACTAAGGGAGGACCAGAGGGTGTTGGCGATCCGGGCCGTCAGGGCTATCGGACCATCTCTGGCGAGGCGGCGTGCCGGGTTCCCTTGCCCGGGACCTGAACGCAGAAATCCTCGCGTCACTCTTTTCTGGGGCGCGGGAGGCGAGGTCTCCGGGGCTGTAGGCCAACCCAGAAGAAAGATAAAAGGGGGCCGAGATGGTGCCTCCCTTGCAATACAGGAGTGGGAGCTGCGGCTGGGCACCCCAGCCGCCGGCCTCAAACTATGAAACCCCCGCCCCGTTCAAAGTGGGTGGCTGAAAGAGGAACGGCTCCCCTAACATTCCGCCGACCCAGGTTCTCTCCGGGACCAGCTGTTTCGGGAGGGTACCCCGCTGGCCGAATAGAAAAGAACCTACAAGAGTGCCACCACTTGGGGCGTATGTGCCGAAAGACGGCCCAACACGCGCTGGAAGGTGCCCAACCTGGGTCAGGCAACGCCGGGAAGGTGGCGGTGTCGTGGGGCACAACCTTTTCGCTTCCCTGTAGTACCCGGGATGCTAGGAAGCCGAAGGTCGTGGGGGCGCCGTCCTAGCTTTTCGAGGGACGTGATGGGCCCGGAAGGAGGCCGCGGAAAGGGACAGGGGCCTGAGGCCCTTGGCTATCCCAGAAGAAGGCCAGGGCGCCGAAGGTGGCGTACGCGCAACCCCCCTGACCAGCCCCTGGGCGGCCCGGAAGGTGCCCGCCGAGAAGAAGGGCTCAAGAGGGGCGCCGTGCTGTTTGTTCCGGCTTTGGGCCTAAGCGGCGTTCCGGGTTTAACCACACCGGTGGAAAAGGCCCGAGGAGGGCCACGTCGCCCCAGGGTCCAAAGATTGTAATCGGTGCCCCGGCCCCAACAAAGCGACAAGAAAGGAACAATCGTTGGTTTTTGGTGGGTATACCGGCCGCTCCATCTTGGTCCAGGGCCCCTTCCACTGCCCCCTCACCGGCGGCGGGGAATCATCCTGGTTTTTCCAACGGCAAAAAAAAAAAAGGTTGGGTTGGGTTAGGTTAGGTTAGGTTGGGTTGGGTTAGGTTGGGTTAGGTTGGGGTTTGGGTTTAGGTTAGGTTGGGTTAGGTTGGGTTAGGTTCCCCCGAACGGGTTCCCGCTTTGTCGTGGTGGGGCTCAGTACCTGCGGCTTGGGGTCGGCCGCGGGGAATGGGGAACCTGGCCCGGCCTGGGGTGTAAAGGCCGGCCGTGGAGGAAGGCTGCTCCAAGCGGGCTGAACAAAGCCCCTTTGGATACATTAAAGGTGCGGGACGGGTTGCAGGAGGTAGACGTGCCCGCCCTTCCTTCTCCGCAACCATGGTGGGGTCCGCGGGGAAGAGGGTTCGGTATTCCGTGGGCCGCTCTCCCCTTCCTCCCGACTCGGCGAACTCACCCCTGATGCGGTGTGGAGGGGCCTGGGAGGGGACATTCGGCATGGTGTCGTCCCTTCTCTCCTCCTTCTGCGGCCGAAAAATGGAGCTCGGCGGAGCGTAACATCTGAGCCGCCGCTGGGGGCTGGGGTTTGGTCGCCCGTGGTCAGGGAACTCCCAGCTCCCAAGGCCCCAGTAACAGGTTCAGAATCTGTTACCAAACTACAGGGGCCGAGACGAAGGGCACCGCTAGTTCCGACGCCGCCCGGGGGGCAGATGGCCGTAGGGCCGAGATGGGGAGCTCTTCGGCGGGCCCAGCGCTGGTGGGGTTGCAGATGGTTGCAAAACGTTCCTGTGACCCCCACCCTAAAAGCATCGGGAAGGAACAACTGGTGGTTTTGGTCGGTGCGGTCCGACATAACCCGTCTTTGCCCCCGAGGACGGGTATGCGTAAACATTCCCCACGGTAAAAAGGTTGGGTTAGGTTAGGTTTTTTTTTTTCTCGGACTAACCTCCAACTTACTGGGGTCGGACCTGTGTTTTTACTGATCTCTTTCTTTCCAGTTCTCGCGATCATTCCTCCTCGTCTTCCATTCTTCATACTTTGTCTTTCTTACTTCTTCTATCAACAGCCTGGGTGGGTTCCAACCATTCTCTATTCTAATCTATGCCTATCTTTTTGTTTTATTATTTTATTTCAATTTTTAAAAAAAAGGAAATAATTTTGCCTTAAAACCACCTTAACGACATCTTATTTTACAATTTTGACTTATATCCTATCTTATAACTACTTGTATAAAATTTTGCATTTCCAATTTTTTATCTTTACATCTAGTATTACAATTTTCTTATATCTATCTTATAACTACTTGTATACAATTTTGTATTTCGGTTTTTATCTTATATTAAATTATTAAATTTTTCTTATATCTATCTTATAACTTCTTTTTTACAATTTTTGCATTTTTATTCTTAAATCTATTATGACCAATTTTAAATCTACCTTATAATTATTTGAAACAATTTTTGCATTAATATTTTTCTTAAGTCTTTATTATAATAATTTGCCTATATTTATTTATATACTATTTCAATTTATATTCTTATATCTATCTTATTACTAACCGGTTTTATATTTTAACAAGTTATAGCTATTTTTTATCTGTTTTATTTTTAATATTTATTTTACAGTATACAGTATTTTATGTCTTCAATTTTGCTCATCAGCCTTGGTCGTTCCCCAAGACCTCCTATACCCGAAAGGATCTTTGCTGGCCCCCTTTAAGCCTTATGCTGTAGTAGAGCGGGCCAGCTCGTCCCATTCCAAACGTAATCGGACCGGTCTTGGCTGAACGGGGTTTGCCCTGTTCGTCCACCTTTGGAACGGCACAGTTTTGGCAACTCAGGGGTTTTTGTTTGGGGTCAGGACACTCCGACTTCATGTGAGGACCGCCACGGTGGCTGCAAGATCCGTCGACTCCGGTACCAGAACCCTTACCATGGCCGTAAGGCAACGTGTGCACTGGACTAAGGGGCGTTGGTCCTCGGCTCTCCTCTTTGGATCGATGTAGACCCCCCAGCCACCTGACCCTCTGCCATACTTCGGAGGACACTGATGATAAATGGGTTTTGGGGTTTCTGGTCTTCTTTCGGCCCTTGATGGAGTCTTGCTTTCCTCCTCGTCGGGGTCGTAAAAAATCCCGATTCTGATTTCTCAGGGCTTTGACAATATCGTCGTCGGAATTATCCGGTTGACATCCCCAAGGAAATGAAGCGGGTCTCTAATTCTTCACCCCTCGATGATGATCCGAATCCCTTAAAATCTGAATTTCCTTTGCGTTCCTCTTTGGTGCCGAAACCCATTTTACCTTCTGGTTCTTTTCGCCTTCCCTCACCCTTTGGACCCCGTCCACCCACCCTCTTTGGGCGTGATCGCGTTTCGAATTTTCCCAATATTTCCTCCTTTCATTCTTTTCCGGATTTTCCGGGGTTGGTCTCAGCTATGATTGGCCCTCCCACTTTGCCAAGGTGGCTGCCTTCTCTTGGTCACCTTGTGCGTTGATGGTCTCTTTGGAATCTTCAATTGTTTGCATTGTTTGGCCAACAACCTGCTGTGTTCCTCGATCTTCCCCCAGGTTGTTGGTCTCCACTGACCGTCGATTGGCGTATTAGTTAAGCTCTGCTGTTTTTGATCTTACCAGCGGTTTTTGGGAAAACCCTTCGGACTCCTTCCCGGTTGGTAAAACGTTCTTGACTCTCCCACGCTTTTTCTCGGTCTTAGTGTTTCCGGCTGGATTTGCGTTTTGGCTCTGCATAAGCGGGCCTTCGCCTCTGCTGTCCGGTCACTAAAACAACTACCTTGCGCCTGTGTAACCTGCTCTGCTGGGCTTACAGCTGTATGTTCAGCTCCGATCATGTTGGAGGTATATGCAACAAAGTCAACAAATGCAAATTGAACGTTTATAGAACTAGGTTGTGGCTAAGTGAAGCGATGTGACAGAAAAGTAATAAATTTTAAATAAAGTTTAACGGTTTTTTATAAAAAAGTTAATTATCTCAAAAACTATGAGTTGCAGAGATTTTAAACTTATAGACTATATTAGGTGTATATAATTTAACAATTTAACATAAAAACATTAAAGAAAAAAGTAATAACCTTTTGAATTATAACGATTTTAAAAAGTGAAAATTTACAAAATTTAAATTAGCTATAACTTTGGATCGGTGATTCTAATATTAAGATTTATAACTGTGCGAGCATTTATTTTTGGCCTTTTATAATATAAAAATATAAAAATAAAAAATTTACTTAAGACAAAAAAGTGAAAAAAAGTTTGAAATTACGTAAAAACTGTATGAATTTTTGTGTTTTTTGCCTATAACTTGGCCAATTGTTACTCAAAAATTTAAATTTGGCCTAAATTATAGCTATTACAAATGTCTATAGGATTCTAATAAAAAACTGGTGCGTTATCCTTAAAATTACAAGTTAAAATTTTTTAAAGTTAAATTTTTGAGGTTATGTTTTTTATAGTCTATATCTCCTTCCACTCCAACCTTTTCAGATCCGGCGGCTCCCGGCTGCACTCGTGTCTGCTATCCGTAGCTCCAATTGGGTTGCCTTAAGTCTTCCCAGGTTTGCAGGGCACGTCCACCACGGTAGTTTTCTGTTTTTATTTTCCGCCGTTTCTTGCAGGAAAATTCAAAACTTCACAGGCACGTCTGGGGCTCCAAGAGGCTCTCAATCCCAACGAGAAGGGGGGCTCGCTTTCAAAAATGGCGCCAACGCAAAAACTTTTTAAAATTGGTTTTCTTACCAACTTTTCCCTTTTTCCACTTTTGAAAATCCGTTTTCCAAATCCGAAAAGGCACGTCAGCGCGCTCAACGATATATAAACACTTGTCAACTTTTTAATACCACTTTTGTGGATTTTTGAACGCGGGGCTTAAAAATCGTCCTCGACAACGGGACGAACGAGACTGGGTTAGGTTAAGGTTGGGTTGGGTTAGGTTAGGTTAAGGTTGGGGTTTAAGGTTGGGTTAGGTTAGGTTAGGTTGGGTTGGGTTAGGTTTGGGTTGGGTTAGGTTGGGTTAGGTTAGGTTGGGTTTAGGTTGGGTTAGGTTGGGATTGGTTGAGTTAGGTTAGGTTAGGTTGGGTTAGGTTAGGTTGGGGGTTGGGTTAGGTTGGGTTAGGTTGGGTTGGGTTAGGTTGGGGTTGGGGTTAGGTTGGGTTGGGTTGGATTGGGTTGGGTTGGGTTAGGTTGGGTTAGGTTGGGTTGGGTTGGGTTGGGTTGGGTTGGGTTGGGTTAGGTTGGGTTGGGTTTGGGTTAGGTTGGGGTTTGGGTTGAGTTGGGTTGGGTTGGGTTGGGTTAGGTTGGGTTTAGGTTGGGTTGGGGTTGGGTTGGGGGTTGGGTTAGGTTGGGTTGGGTTAGGTTGGGTTGGGGGTTAGGTTGGGTTGGGTTGGAAGGTTGGGTTGGGTTTAGGTTAGGTTGGGTTAGGTTGGTTAGGTTGGGTTGGGTTAGGTTGGGTTAGGTTGGGTTGGGTTGGGTTAGGTTGGATTTAGGTTTAAGGTTGGGTTTAGGTTGGGTTGGGTTTAGGTTGGGTTGGGTTGGGTTAGGTTGGGTTGAGTTGGTTGGGTTGGGTTAGGTTGGGTTAATTTGGGTTTAGTTGGGTTGGGTTTTCCCCCCGAACGGGTTCCCGCTTTTGTCGGTTGGCGGTGGGGCTCAGCCTGCGGCTTGCTGGGTTGGGCCGCGGGAAGCTAAGAAGGGAACCTGGAAGGGTGTAAGGCCGGCCGTGGGGAGGCCTGCTCCAAGCCGGGCCCAGATAAGCCCCTTTGGATGCCTTCTAAGGGGAGGTCGAGGACCGGTTCAGGGAGGTGGTGCCGCCCTTCCCTCTCTCACCCAACCAAGGTGGAAGTCATGAGGGAAGGGGTGTCCAGTTTTCCGTAGGCCGCTCTCCCTATCCTCCACCGACTCAGCAGACCCCCACCCTGATGGCAGTGTGGAGAAAACCCAAAGGGGAGGGAGGGACATTCGGCATGGGTCGTCATCTCTTCTCCTTCTAACCGAAATGGAACAACGGCGGCTTAACATCCGGGCCGCCCGCCGGGGGCTGGGAGTTTTGTCCTTGCGTGGTCAGGGAACTCCTGGCTCCCCATGGCCCCTGGTAACAGACTCGGGGTCTGTTGCCTGACTACGGGGCCGAGGACGGAAGGGCCGTTGGTTCCAGGCCCGGAAAGGAAATGGGTAAAAGGGAGATAAGGGCCGCTTCCGGAGCGCCGGTGGGGTTGCAGATGAGTGCAAAACGTTCCTGCGACCTTAAAACGTCGGGAAGGAAAACGTGGTGGTTTTGGTCGGTGCGGGTGGGCCAACCCGTCTTTGCCCCCGCGAGAATTGTAATGGGCATTTCCCGGAAAAAAAGGTTAAAGGTTTAGGTTTAGGTTGGGTTTGGGTTGGGTTGGGTTTGGGTTGGGTTGGGTTTAGGTTAGGTTAGGGGTTGGGTTTGGGGTTGGGGTTTGGGGTTAGGTTGGGTTGGGTTGGGGTTAGGGTTAGGTTGGGTTGGGTTAGGTTTGGGTTGGGTTAGGTTGGGTTGGTTGGGTTGGGTTTGGGTTGGGTTGGGTTAGGTTAGGTTAGGTTTAGGTTGGGATTTGGGGGTTGGGTTTAGGTTTGGGGTTAGGTTGGGTTGGGATTGGGTTGGGTTAGGGTTTAAAAGGTTAGGTTGGGGTTGGGTTGGGTTGGGATTGGGTTAAGGTTAGGTTGGGGTTAAAGTTATTGGGTTGGGTTAGGTTAAGGTTGGGTTAGGGGGTTAGGTTAGGTTGGGTTAGGTTGGGTTAGGTTAGGTTGGGTTGGGGTTGGGAATTAGGTTGGGTTAGGTTAGGTTAGGGTTAGGTTGGGGGTTAGGTTGGGTTAGGTTGGATTAAGGTTGGGTTAGGTTAAGGTTAGGTTGGGAAGTTTAGGTTGGGTTTGGGGAAGGTTGGGTTGGGTTAAGGTTGGGTTAGGTTAGGTTGGTTAGGTTAGGTTAGGTTGGGTTAGGTTGGGTTAGGTTGGGTTGGTTTGGGTTGGGTTAGGTTGGGGTTGGGTTAGGTTGGTTGGGTTGGGTTGGAGTTGGGTTAGGTTTTGGGTTGGGTTGGTTGGGTTTAGGTTAGGTTGGGAGGTTAAGGTTGGGTTAGGTTGGGATTTTGGGATTTAGGTTAAAGGTTAGGTTGGGTTAGGTTGGGTTGGGTTAAGGTTAGGGGTTGGGTTGGAGGTTGGGTTGGGTTGGGTTAGGTTGGGTTAGGTTGGAAGTTGGGTTAGGTTTGGAAGGTTAGGTTGGGTTGGGGTTGGGTTTGGGTTGGGTTGGGTTGGGTTGGAATTGGGTTGAGTTGGGTTGGGTTAGGTTAGGTTGGGTTTGGGTTGGTTAGGGATTTGGGGGTTAGGGTTAGGTTGGGAGGTTAGGTTGGGTTGAGTTGGAGTTAGGGTTAGGTTAAGTTGGGTTGGGTTTAGGTTAGGTTAAGGTTAGGTTGGGTTGGGTTGGGTTTGGGGGGGGTTTTGGGGGGGGGAAAAAAAAAAAAAAAAAAAAAAAGGGGGGGGAAGGTTGGTTGGGGGGGTTTTAAAAAAAGGGGGTTTTGGTTGGTTGGGGTTGGGGGGGGTTTTTTGGGGGCCCCCCGGGGGGGGGGGGGAGGTTGGAAAAAAAAAAAAAGGGGGGGGAGGGGGAAGGGGAGGGGGAGGGGGGGGGGGGGAAAAAGGGGGGGGGGGGGAAAAAAGGGGGGGGGGGGGGAGGGGGGGGGGGGGGGGGAAGGAGGGGAGGTTGGGGGGAGGGGGAGGGGGGGAAAAAAGGGGGGGGGAGGAGGGGGGGGGGGGGGGGGGGAAGGGGGGGGGGGGGGGGGGGTTTTAAGGAGGGGGGGGGGAGGAGGGGGGGGGTTTTGGGGGGGGGGGGAAGGGGGGGGGGGGGGGGGGGGAAGGGGGGGGGGGGGGGGGGGGGGGGGGGGGGGGGGGGGGGGGGGGGGGGGGGTTTTTTTTGGGGGGGGGAGGAGGTTTTAAGGGGGGGGGAGGGGGGGGGAAGGGGAGGGGGGGGGGGGGAAAAGGAGGAGGGGGGGGGGGGGGAGGGGGGAGGGGGGGGGGGGGGGGGGGGGGGAGGGGGGGGGGGGGGGGGGGGGGGGGAAAAAAGGGGGGGGGGGGGGGGGAGGTTAGGGGGGGGAGGAGGAGGAGGGAAAGGGGGGTTGGTTGGGGGGGGGGGGGGGGGGGGGGGGAAAAGGGGGGGAGGGGGGGGGGGGGGGGGAGGGGGTTGGGGTTTTTTTTTTGGGGGGGGGGGGGGGGGGGGGGAGGAGGAGGAGGGGGGGGGGGAAAAGGGGGGGGGGGGGGGGGGGGGGGGGGGGGGGGGGGGGGGGGGGGGGGGGGGGGGGGGGGGGGAAAAAAAAGGGGGGGTTGGGGGGAGGAGGGGGTTTTTTTTAAAAAAAAAAAAAAGGGGTTTTTTTTTTTTTTTTTTAAATTTTTCCCCCCTTGCCAGGGGGGGACCCCCCCGGGGGGCCG
>JAGSMT010000688.1:0-43269 GCA_029286875.1 Lamproptera curius
TTCATTTTCCAAACGACCAAAAATCAACGATCAAGAAGGTTGTTAAATGCAAGGCTCAATACTATACGGTCTCGAAGGCCGTGACTCGTCTTTGTATATTTTATTTATAATTAACAGCAAAAATAACTTATACCTGACCTTGTAGTTCTTATATTAATACACTTCTTTCAGATTTTAGACGGCAAAGATAAATATCGTTTGTGTTAAATTTAGGATAATTCTTCATATTTTTCTGCGTAACAAAAATTAGTACAAATCTATTTTCATAAACCTACCCCGTGGCCATGGTCATTTATTTATTTTAGTATTTGTAATTGTCTAATAATAGGACTTGAGATTTAAACTTTTATTCATGACAAGTTGAAAACTTAATGATTTCTTTTTACGCGCCGATTACCTTTTCCTTTACAAAAACATTGTTTAAATTTAAAAGTTATTTTCTTTGGGAATAAAATATAGGTTATAGTAAAGTTTCGACTCAACACACCTTCTATAATAATGTGACAAATGATGTTTAAAGCATAACTAAAGGAAATCATATTATTGGGTTTTTAATGAGTATAAACTGCCTCCGTAGCCTAGTGGTATGGGCGTGTGTTTTAGAAACCAGAAGTCGAGGGTTCGAATCTGCGGGGACTCAACAAATTTTCATTGTTGTTTCCTAGTTGCTTATGGCAATTGGGCCGATCACGCAAAAGTCTGAAAAGTAAGATGATCCATGCGTCGGATGGGCATGTAAAAAGTCTGTCCACCCACCAACCCGCATTAGACCAACATGGTGGAATCCCTGGTGGATAAGGGTGTATTAGGGGAGGCTTATGCCCAGCAGTGGACTATCGAAGGCTGATGATGGTAATCTGTATAAGCAAAAAACATTTAAACTATTATAATTTTTAACTAGTTACAGATAATGTTGTAAAAACCTACGTTCTAGAATATTACGAATAAATTATGTCCTAAAACAAAGAGAAGCCGGTATAAAAAGCTTAATCTTAAATTTCTTGGTAAGTAGGATTATAAATGTAAGAATAAGATATTTTAAAAATATTAATGTATTTTTGAAAAATTTGATACCATTAGAAACCAATACTCTAAATATGACCAGAAGTACTGATGTATTTTTGATGAGACAATTATACTTGGAATATTTTCACTTTTAGCTATAAACTCAAAACTATACATTTATGAAACACTTTAAAAACCAACAAAGAATGAAACTGTTCATTCTTTTATCTAGCTTGAAAAATGTTAAGTTTTACATTTAAAAGGTTCTTTTATGGCACGAGAGAATTTCAAATATCAAATTTACATACATACATATATATATACAAAGTGTATAAGGTCATGAGCATTTTAAAAAGCAATAAAACCTTTTAAAACGTTAGAATTACTGTCGATTATTTTAAATTGTTATTAATATATAATACAACTAGTAGACCCTGCCACGCGTTGCTGCGGCTAGGTTTTACTTAATTTACATTTTAATAAACAATTTAAGGGCATAAGATAAACGGAAAGAAATTATCAGTCATGAGAAAAACCATGTTTTATTAGAAAAATGTAAAAAGTCGGTCCACCCACCAACCCGCATTGGACCAGCGTGGTGGGATACGGTCCAAAAACCCCCTATGGATAGGGGTGTATTAGGGGAGGCCTATGTCCAGCAGTAGACTATCACAGGCTGTTGATGATGATGATGATGATGATTATAAAAAAGTCATTTGTAAAAAAACAATAAACTCGATGACGCTACCGTTATATGTAAAATAGCAGTGGTATAAAAATCGACTGAAGACGATTAACCATGAGTAATCATAATAAATGTTCCTTTTGTTGATATCTTGGAAAATTCTACACAAAAGAGTTCGTTTTAAAATTTATTATTGTCTATTTAATTCTTACTTTTCTATTAAAAATGTTGTAATTTGAATAGAAAGCACTACCACCAAAAACATAATTTTAATGTTGGTTGCATAGTTATTAAAAACAAAGAACAAAAGTTGATTACATTGTCGCAAGCGTAAGAAACAACTATTGTATGAAATAATAAATAACGAATATATAGTACCTTCTAATCGTATCCGCAGTTGAAAATGTTAAAAAAAATTTCCTTCATATAGGATCAACATCACTTTTATTAATTTTGCTAGCTAATTCATTTCTAATTTTTACATTTTATGTTGTTTGCGTATGTTAGGACGCTACTATTATTATATTATTCATAACCTTTTTTTAATTGATGGCCTGGTATAAAATAACGGCGTTATGAAGTTTGATTTTTGTTTTTCACAAAAGATAAAAATTATTAAAAATGAACTGACCAAAATTGATAAATTTTAGCAATTTCTATTTATTGTACCAATTCTCCTATTAGCAACGAAAAGTTTATATTATTAAACCGCGCCATCTATTGACACACAACGCAATCAATAGATATCGCCCACCGTCAAAATCGTTTTGTAGGCAAACATTTTGCATCCAATAATAATAGAAAAATAAATAAAAAAATATTGCGATTATAAATTAAGATGTAAGCTTTTCTATATTTTAAGTGTGATTAAACTGCACATGGTGGGCAACTATATTTTAAAATCGGTTAAGTATTTTAGTAGTTCATCTCGGAAAAACATCGTGACACGAGATTTATATGTATTAAGATTTACAACAGAATGTTATGAAAACTCCTAATCAGGTTGTTATACACTTTCCTTTTCATCCCCTGATAGGTGCTTTTTCTCAGCGGCGGTGATCAGTACCTGAAGCCTGGTTAGCCGCGGGGAAGCTAAGAGGAACCTGGCTGTCCTGAGGGAGTAAGTCTGGCCCAGGAGGCAGCTCCAAACGGATAGAAATTCCGCTTTAGATGCGCCAGGAGGGTGGAGGAGGGAGGAGGGTACAGCAAACGGAGACGAAGACGGCAGGCGTGGTGTCATCCTGGTCTTCTGCAGCCAAGGTGGACTCTGCAGGGGAAGAGGAGTATCGTATTCCGTAGGCAACTCTTCCTATTGTCCACGACTCTGCTGGTGGGCTGCACCGCGATATGGAGGCCCGTGGGAGGGGTGACAATCGACATGGTTTCGGATAAATCCTTCTGCGGCCTTAATGGTTCTAGCGCGGAGCCCTCGACAGGCTGCCGCTAGGGCTGAGTAGCTTGTCCTGCCGGAGTAGAGATCCCCTTAATTCCAAGGCCCTCGGTAACACTGTAACAGGATATCTATGAATCTAAATTAATATAAGGTGTTAATCTCGAAATATGGAGAAAAAATTTATAGAACACGCCAAATACTTTCTTTATTAATCTTAAATGATAATGGAATAGATAAAAGAAAACTGCGCCTGTACAGCAATTATAATGTCATGACCCCTGTGTTTAAATTTTACCTCAATGCCTAAACTTTTATGATATAATGATCGAACTCGATGTTCTATAATTACCAAAACTTACTTTAATCTCTAAAGTTACTGTATAAAAGACGGTTTAAATTAAACTTGTACAAATATTACCGATCATCAAACTTACAAAGTATCATAAAACACGTTTAATAATTACTTTTAGGTAAACTGAATATTTAGATTGATACTTACGAAAGTACCAACTAAAATATTGAAATGAAAAAGTCTATACGTACAAAAAATATACATATAAAAGATAATGTAACGCTGTATATAGTGTAGTTAAAACCTTTACTTGCAATTGATCGCAAAGTTCTTTCGCCTAAATTGCTTGGTAGTACCTCTTTTATTATATCTAGACAAATAGTAATATTAATATATAGCTTATTTGCTAACGAACGAGACAAAAATAACTTATTCGAAAATTCCTAAAGTTAATTAAAAACGGTTTCCTATAACGTTTTAGAGCTGTGTAATAAAATTTTGCGAGAAACTTTCTATATTAATCCAGGTAATAGGTTCTCGAGTGGAGCATGTACAGGCCGAAGTGTTGGACGACTCCTACGAGATGGAGTAACGACCTTGCAGAGTGTGAAGGAGTTCGGTGGCACAGGACCATGCCTATAAGAGACTTATGGGAGTATGCTCCATATCATGAGACATGGGCTGACGACAGAAATACGTTCATATGTAAGTGAGCGATTTATATGAATTAGACATTCGGTACCTACAAACAAGAACACAGCATTGTTTTAACACTTTTACTTTATTGCAGACGTAGGAGCCAAGTGATAATTTCTAAGACAGCCTCCTCTAAAAGTTGGACGTAAACGTAAGGAATCAGATTTTACGTTTTAAAGTTAGTTAGTATACATTTCTGTTAAATAAATATAAATATAGTTCTAATATTAACAAAGTATTTCGAAGAAAATAAATGTTTCAGTACAAGTTTTATATGTCATGTCAGGGGTTACTTGCACTTTTTTAATTTTACCTGATACATGGGATACACAGGATGTATCGATCTCGTTTATCCAGAAAATGCGCTGGCTTCAACTGGAATTGCTTTGAGGCAGAAATAAGCACCACGGTGATACCTCCCACACGGCCTCCTCTGAAATAGGACTAATCGCCATCAAAGTATTTCGCTCAGTCAGGGTTTTTGCATATATTTATTTACTAAGAAAGTGTAAGTTCTTATTTCCTAATTTTCTTGTATTATATGCATATAAAACGTGCATGAATTGAGTACCCTTTCATCTGGAAGTCAATCAAAAAGAATGGTGTGTTACTAAGCATGATGCAAGATTTGAGTTAATATCAAATTATTTTTTTTAAAGTTAAATCATTAATTTGTAGAGTTACACTTAACAATTAATAGCTAAATCACATCGCTAACTTAACTACAAATATAAGAATTTTGTAGTTATTATATTAAAATTTAGTAAGAACAGTGATAGTGTATTGTTTGTTACAAAAATTAGTTAATATACGGTAGGTATGTGGCTCCTATTCATTCCTTTATTTGTTTCATTATAGAAGCCAAACTTAATTTTAAAATATATCTCTAACAAGTTCTCTACATTGATGAGATAGAGCTCGAAATGACGGACTTCGTTTCATTCTTAATAATAGCTAGGAACGGTGAAGCATTTTATTTCAAAATCTTAGCTGAATAAGATTTTAAAAGTATTGAGTGAAAAATGTAATGGATTTAAATACAATTTTTGTTTTACATTTTAAAATCTTTGTTATGTAATTCAAAATCTTTGTTAAACCAATAGATTTGGCTCGAAAAATTATAATAATATTATTTATTTTAAACCAAAAATATAGTGTTTGTTAAAGTTTATGGCAACAACGTAATAAATAAATATACTACTTTAAGTCTTTTTATTCAACTTACATAATAAAATTATTCTTTTAAGATATTCTAACCAGTTTATGTGATAAATGTAATATTAAAATCCAAGTATTATTTAGTTACATTTTATATAATAATTAAAATATGAACTATCACAGATTTAATATTATAATTAATGTGACTACTATAGGTGTATCGAGTAAATATTTTACTTCGGGAAAACTCGGATCTTTATCAGCATACGATGACACCCGAACTGTCTCCGATCGATCGTATGAAATGTGGACATTTTTAAATCCATTCCATACGAAACTTCATTGTATAGTGTGAAAAGCCAAAATGAATAATGTCATTGTATAATACAGATACATGTAGGTACTGAAGCTATTTGAGAGAGCTTGATAAATACGAATTTTTTCTATAAATTAAAAAGGAAAATTTTTCTTCTGATACATAGGATACCTGCCTACGTGATTCATATGCTATATCTATTATAGTAAGAAAAGATTTTCTTTCTGCAAAAATCATGAAGTGTTGCTCATTAATTTACGGGACATTTAATCAAAAACCTTGAGACCTGAACGTACTACGTTATTTCGTAGTTATTTAAAATTAACTAGTGCCTTTAAGTAAAAATATCTGAAAAAAAAACTGGGATTTCTGTTGTTTATCTGTACTTTGAGTGCACTCTAAAATTGTATTGAAATTGAATTTTAACATATTACGACTACCGTAACGTATTAGCCTGTTAGAATAATAATAAAGTTTGGTCCTGCGGAGACTCAACTAATTTTTATTGCTGTTTGATAGTTGGTTAGGGCAATGCGGGCTGATCACCAGTTAACGTGTAAGAGATGATTCGTCATTTTCATCTCCATCCGACGAATTCTCCCCTTACCCCCCTCCAGGCGTGTCAGTTTTCCGTCCCATTGTACTTTAAAAATGAATGAAGAGGGAGTGCACCTGTGTTTATGTTACACATGCATAAATAGAGTCATCGAATTCGGCTTGGAGAGCATTATTTTATACAGTTTTACGGAATTTATCGCGAATATTTTTTTAACTGCACTTGACGTTTAAGAGTCTTTTAATTTTTTGAAAAGTGTAATCAAACATGTTCAGTTCTTTTAGGTGGGGTTACTATCTAAATTTAAACAAAAAATTATTTTGATAACAATATAAAATAATATTTCATTCTCTTGTAACTTGTAACATACCGCCCTTTTTTATTCCTAGATTGATAAAAAGAAAGTGTTAAGAACAAATAAAAAGTCAGGATATGTTAAATCGAAATACAAAAAAACTATTGAGATACAATTTGATTGGACTAAGGAACTAAGGTGTATCAACGTGGTACAATTTTTGCTGTTTAGAAGAAATATAAAAACACAATAGTGTACTACTTTAGAAGGCATCGAAGATATTGCATAACTAAGTAAAAGGACATGACAATTCTTTGTTAATGTTATACGCTGCAAATGTAAAGGACAGGATGTATCGCTTACCATTAGAGAAACGTCTTAAATAAATGGAAAAAGAAACTTTTATTAGACCTGTTAGAAAAAAATGTACTTTACAGTGCTCATGGCACATAGACCGTCCTTTATCATATACTATTAATCAATAATATTAATAAAAAAATGTGTACAAGAGCAGTTTCGCTGACGAAATAAATAAATCTCACTTCTTCTAGGGGTAATGAGGTCAATCCTTAAACCCAAGAGATGGATAAAGTTACGGTACGAATACAAAAGAGAAGAAAACCACACAACTTTGGACTTCATCTAGGAATAACCCCTAACCTCATGTTTACTAAGCTCAATCCCATACTTCTAGAAAGTGAAAAGTTTGAAATAGGAAACTTATAGAGATGTTAAACTGGTATCATACAAATTTCACTGTTGCTTTTTAAATAGAATGCTGTCAAAAAGCATTGCCTCAAATCTCAGCCGAGAACGTGTCTGACAAATGAATAAGATGTTAACTTGATGGGGATAAGTAATTTGATTATACGAACTCCTTAACTATAAGATGATAGGGTCAAATTGTTTTAGATTGTTTAATGAAGTGCCATCTCTTAGGCTTTGATAATAATCACTTAGATTTTGCGTCTATTCTCACTTGAAATAAGCAAAGTTGGTTTAACTTGGGATAGCTAACGACATGATTATTCAAGAGTTATTTTATTATTAACTCGTCATGAAATGTTTTGAATAGTGGTAAAAGAACAAACAAATATTTACACAAACCAACAATAAGTGCTGAAATAAGTTGCAATTATAAATTATTGGAAAGTTTAACATGCACATTAATTGCCACAAAACCAATGAAAAAATATTGTAGCAAATATTAGCTGCAGTTCAATATTAGTGAAATAAGCACGAATACGTATTGATTATATTCTGAACGTCAATGCTGACAGTTTCGAAACAAGATTAATAAAAGTTTCAGCGTACCTTCCGGTATACCAACACCTTCTCGAGTTTTCGATATTAAACTTCCCCCCTTGAGAAACATTTATGAACGTCTCAAAACAAATTTTCGTTTCATAAAGAATATTAATGGTGGTTATTTCTTAAAGTAGCTTAGTGTATTAAATTTTTTTATTTTATTCAGAAGTCATTGCACGTTAATGTATATTTTTAACATTTGCATTTACATTTCAAGAAAGTCTAAAGTCAAACTCAAATGATTTGAAACTCTAAATTATTATACAACACGTAAAAATATCATGTTCAAATTGTTCCTCGTATTAAATCAACATGCAAGGTTAAAAGGTGGACAACGTTGGAAATAAAAATTTAATGTTAACGTTATAAATTTATTTTCTTTTTATTTATCGCATACGCAGGCAGATGAGCAGTTGGGCCATCTGACAGAAAATGGTCACCGACGCCCATAGACATTGGCAATACCAGTGGTATCAACAACGAGCTGCCCATCGTAAGACATAGGATGTTAGGTCTCGATTATCCAGTACATAGCTAATGCTATGGTGCCCTCCAAACCAGAACATTGTGGTTTCACACTACTGCATTGTGCCAGAAATAGGCACGTGCGCCGCCTGTCTCGTTTACCCAGTAAATTTGTTAACTAGTTACACCAGTTTTTTTTTTCTCTATCATTTAGAATTTCATTTTCAATGTTTTAGAATTTCATGTAGCGTGGGGTTACTATCTAAATGCTTGGGGGGTTACTATCTGGGAATAAAAATGAGTGGTGGGTGAAACAGAATTTTATATTATTATCAATATTATTTTTTGTTCAAATTTCATGAAAAGTTCAACATTGCAATACTTAAAATTATAAAATATTTTTCAACAGTTAGTATTATATTTATATACATATTAGATTTCAACCGAAATTGGTTTTCCGGCCGAAACCGAAAGTTCCGCCGTGGCTTCAGTTTCGGCCGAAACCGACACCAAAACTCACTTGGTCAAGTATCAAAATTCTTGAAATACCGAAATTTGATAATTTTTACACATTATTATACATTAACTAAGACACAAAATGGAGATAAAATATAATAAAGTTACCAAAGTGTATTTAAGTTGGTAATTTTTTTCAAAATATTAAAATTAAAACAATAATTTTTTCATCTTCAATTCAAAGCGAAATAAACAAATTACTGATCGTTACTATTGTTATTTCTATTGCTTGCGCGAATATTATACATTATTAAATAAAATTACTTTACGGATTTTATCGCGTTTATTTTACATTTTAAATTCCCGACGTTTCGAACACTTTAACCGCTGGAAGTTATAATATATAAAATCCGTAAAAGTAATTTTGTTTAATAACGTTACTATTAGTGTTAATTATTAACTATCGGTATTTTGAGATCTTATTGATTAATACTTAGGTTTGTATTTATAGTTCCAAGAAGGGTTAAAAAGTAGTGAGAATATTATAGAATATAAAGAGGATTGACTACTTAAATATTTATTTTTCTGCATATTCCCTTACACACCGACTCCTGTGTTAATTTGGTGACTAAATGAAAACAGCTAGGAGTTTTTTTTTTTTTGACTATGTTGAAGCTGTTGGCGACCGGGCCACTACAGCGTTTTTCGGACTCGGGGGTGGCCGGCAACTTTAAAGTGCTAGCCTTCACCCCCTACCGTGATGACGTAATCGCAAGGGCCCCCCGAGGGGGGAGCCTCGGCTTGGACCGTCACCGTATCACCCGTTAGCAATCTGCGTCGGGGGTGCCCCGCGGGGGACGCACCTCGGCCCGACCAGTCGCTTTTGTGGCTCATTCTTTGTGAGCGTGTATAGCTAATGATTACTACCCTTTCAACTAGCGCTTTGGTTGAGGAAGAAAAGGCGAAACAAACCTCAACCCGCTCCTATGTTATGTGCAAGACGACGGCAAGTGTCGTATTTCGGTTAACTTCGTCAGTGTAGTGTCAACTGTTGTTGAGTGTGAGAGGTGTATCACTCATCGAAGAGTGATATGTTTGTATCTATTAGTGTTGTTAAAAACATCTAAGTGCGTAATGCGACGATCAAGTGTATGTACTTGATCATCGTAGCTAACCTAGTCATAGGGTCGCCTTTAGTAGCGGCGTACTCATTGGCGAAGCTAAGTAGCTCCGCCAGATTAATTTTCGAAAGATCTTTTAATAGATCGCTAACTGACGACGCGTTCGCGATGTTTACACCCGATATACCTGCGGGCTGAGGTTGGGTCTGTGCGGGGGGGTGGGCCCAAGCGGGGCGGGATTGCCACGCATTGGTTGAGGGGAGGGGGGGGAAATTCGCGTTGGAGCGCGAAGGGGGCGGGTTGCGGCGGGGGGCACCTACTGCCGACGGTTTGCGCTTCGGCGCTTTCGGGCAGCCAAGATAATTGGCTGTGTGTCCCGCGTTGCCGCAATTAACGCAGGCAGGCGGGGCATAGGACGCGAGAGCTACTTTGTCCTTCGGACGAGGACAATCTGACGTCGCGTGATCATCGAGGCACTTGACGCACCTCGGTTTGGCCCTACAGTATCTGGCCGAGTGGCCGAAGATCTGGCAGTTATGGCACTGCCCTGGGAGACCGTTGGACCTCGGTGGCTCAACGGTTATGCCTCGTATACCGCAGACGGCGGTGAGGCCGAAAATGACGTTGGCGGCTTTGTTACGCGGGAGCGTAACAACCACCATATTGTAAGAGCGCTTATTGCGCGAATTGTACATTCGATGTACGGCTAAGAAAGGGATAGATTGCGACTTTAGACTGTCGCTTACTTCGGAGACGGGTATTTCGCGTGGGACGCCTTTGATGACGACACGTTTAACGCGCTCTTCCGGGAGCGCGTACGTGTGGTAAAACATATTTTTCTCCGTTAAGAAGGTGGTGATGTTGCGATGATCTCGCGGCGTCTCCAGTTGCAATTTGATGCCTTGGGCTGTGTCCACTGCATCAAATTTACATCTGTTCGACAACGCCGAACGAATTTCGCACCATCGCTCCTTATCTCGGAGAAAAATGGGCGGCGGACGTTTTTCGCTCATATGCGCGGGCATCGCGGAGCTATCAGGGGCCTGAGGGGCCGGGGGGGCAGCTACGGGGGCTGAGGCGGGGGACGCGGGGGCCGCGCGGGCCTTGGGAGCGACGGATTCGTGATCGTCGCTATGTATGCGCTTCACAGGACCGCGAGGGGCAGGGGCGCTAACGGGGGGCGAGGGTTTCGCGATGCAGTCATCGCGAGATGCTTTGGGAGCCTTGGCGGGCTGGGACGGGACGGGTGAGGCGGAGCGGGGAGAAGAGCGCTGTTTGCGCTTCTTCATTCTTCTGAGGGCGTAAAAACCCATCAGGGGCTTAGCTCCTGTGGAGCTAGACTCCTGATCGGTGTCATCAGTGTAGTTAGAAGACGCCGACATAGCGTCAGCGTCTTCTACTACAGGGGGAGGGGGAGGGGGTGGGGGCATGAGGAGGGGGAGGGGGAGCGCGGCATCGATGCCGGGGGGAGGGGAGGCGGGGGAGGCGGGGGGGGCTGATGCGGCTATTACGGCTTTGCACTTGTCTAGCTCAGCGCGCAGGTATTTGGTCTCGTTTCTCAACGAGGCGATGGCTCTCTTGTATTGTTCGATGACGTTAGACGCGTCGGAGTCCGACATTGTTACGACGCGAAGTTAAAATCGCATACGCACTTAGATGCGGCCCGGTGGGTGTCCGGGTCGTGTGGACCTGCCCTCCTCGTCTGGGTTTGACGAGGAGGCCTAACCAGTAGTACCTGAGTTCCCTATTGAAACAGTAAATAAGAAGAAGAAACACGATCCGTCCACGAATGAGAATACGCAATTAAAATTGCGATATTACACAAACGCTTCCGGGTAAAAAGTTCTCTCAAAAAACCAATGAACCGACCCAGAAATTGTCGTTAAAACGACTAATCCCCGAGCCGGCCGAAACAAGAGGGACGCGGGCGGTTTATCCACCCGACGCCGCAACAATTGAACGAAGTTTCGAACGAAACCCGATGTAAACAAAGTTGCACAACGAATTGCGCAACTTTGTCTAACGGTTTTTCGTTCGAAAAACCGCTAAAATTCGCGCACGCGACGAACAGGCGGCGCGGCGATGCGTATTACGTGCACCGGTGCACACGTAAACACAGAACGCACTCCACTTATCGATCGCGAGTAACGGACAAAAAGATCGCGCAATGAGCACGGAACGGACAGCAGGGACGTGCGGACGGCTCCGCTGTTGTCGGCTCACTGACAGCTAGGTGTCAAATCTGGTAAGTAAAGAGTGCTCAACCTATTGAAAGCCAGCTTGCTGAATTGCAAACCTATGAGCGGGTGCAATAACGAAGTAACGGAACACCTCTACGATGTTTATCTTTTTTTATCACTGACGGTATTCTCAGCTTGGAATTTAATACTGTATTATAAGCTTTCATAGTTGTTCCACACTCTAGGTTATTAATCAACAATATCACTTCTAACTCACAAAATATTGAGGCCATAACCTTTCCAGCCGATGCCATGGGATGATTCTCTAAATTGAGAAGCTCCTTCACCTTGTATGGAATACGGCAGAGCAGACTCTTCTAATGTTGCCTCCAAATCGCTTGAATCTTATGCGTCGTTAATTTTTTTAACAGAGGTTTTTAATAAAAAGCCCCCACTTAGTTTATCTCAATTTTTGAGAACACATGCCGACAGAAATCAAACCAACGGCTACATTCAGAAAGAAAAAAGAGAATCGAAGATTTTTAATTTAAAATAACAAATATCTGAGCTATGCCATCCAATGTTTATTTATTTTGTTACCAAGGAGTATATATGTTGTTCTCACTGCTTTAGATCCCTTTCGTCGTTCTAAAAGAATTATAAATCTTTTTAGGTAACTAGGAACGGTCGTATGAACTAAAATCGACGCAACTGAGCTCGATTGTAGCAATGATACACTTACTTTCGCTACAATTTTGTTTTAATTTTGATAACATGACAAATTCCGAAACCATTTTCGGTTTCGGCAAAATCGAAACTTCGGCCGAAAATTGATTTTTGTCCGAAACTGAAACTGAAATTTCGGTCGGACACTAAATGATATATATATTATTAAAAAAACACACACACACACACCAATGTGAATACCTCCTTCTTTTGGGAAGTAATCTTTATAAATAAATAAAATTGCAGCGTCTGTTCGTAATATTAAAATAACTGCTTTGAAGTTTTTGCAGTTCGTCTGTCTGTCTGTCTGTTTGTTCCGGCTAATCTCTGGAATGGCTGGACCGATTTGGTCGGGACTTCCACTGGCCGATAGCTTATGTAATAAGGGATAACTTAGACTACTTTTATTTAAAAAATAAAGTAATATTGTAATATCGAAGTAGTGCCTGACTTTTTATAGGAGACCATCTGGGTGGGTGCCTATTTCTGCTGCGAAGCAGTAGTGTAAAAACACTTCTGCGTTTCGGTTAGAAGGGCACCGTAGCCATCGTATTTACTGGACGAGACTTAATACCCTATGTCTCACGGTAAGCAGCGCGTTGGCGATACCACTGGTATTGCCAATGTCTATGGGTGTCGGTGACCACTTCCCATCAGGTAGCCCGACTGCTTGTCTGCCTGCGTATGCTATAAAAAAAATATATATCGCTGGTATTCTTAAATATTTGTTTGTTTCATTACCACTAATCAAAACATTTAACTCTGCATTAATTTAAGTTCCAATTCAAACATTCTTTATTCAAATTAGGCTCTGTCGAGCTCTTCATCATCATCATCATCATCAGCCTGTGTAAGTCCACTGGACAAAGGCCTCCCCTCCTCTATTAGAGGGTTTTGGATCTCACTACGCTGGTCCAATTCGGGTTAGTGTGTGTCGAGCTCTTATGAACGTCATACCACAACCGATATTTAATAATTAAATAACCATAACTAAAAATCTCAGTATTAATTATCAAAGTCTAAGAGATAGACATTTCATTAAACAATAAAAAATAATTGAACCCTATCTGCTTATAGTTTAGGAGTTTGTATAATCCAATTATTTATATTGAACAAGTAAATGTCTTATTCATTTGTTCGACACTAACGGCAAAGGGCTGATATTTGGCGCAATGTATTTAGAAAAACCACACTTAAATTTATTTGATATCTTCAAAACTTCTTATTTTCCACACTTTTTGCTTTCAAAGTGTATGGGATTGAGTTTAATAAACATGAAGTCACAGGTTTAAATGCTAACTTGGCTTCAAAATTGTGTTGCTTTTTCTCTTTCGTATTCGTACTGTAATTATAAAACATAAAAAGGGCTGCCTTACTACCCCTAGAGGGGGCGCGATGTGATCATCATATCTATCTTTGCAAACAATGCATTCTACCCACAAAATAAAACAGCATAAGAAGCCCCGAATTCGCTCATCGCTCTGGGACATGGGATACTACTTGATGGATATGGTGACCTTCAAACCGGAAGTTAGTAGTGATTACACACTACTCATTTGCGTCAGAAATAGGCACCGTGGTAGTTTTTCCCCAGATGTTCTTTTTGATCTCTAATATAAATCGACCGTCGTAGACGTAATTCACTTGGAGGACGTTATTGTTACTACAAAACACATCCCGAGTTTTATATTAAACACAGAAAGTTCATCTGATATTGTTAAATATCAATTAGTGAGAAAATTGGTCCTATGTGTATGGTTGGTTTATTATAACAAACCCTGAGATGCTTGCTTGATCCTTAACTAATTTAATTTACTAATATAACAGTCACAAAATCAATTAAAGCGTAGTTTCTTTGCTTTGACATGTCTGACTTAGGTAATTAATACTAGCACTTACATTTAATTGGTGGTCTGAGTAAAATTCAAAGGATTTTGATGATCGTAATGGTCCATTTGTCTAATCGTTAATAATGGAAAGCATATCTAGAACAATTATTTAAGCTAACGATGTTCCCACATGCGTACAAGATAATTTAACTGCCTCCGTAGATTAGTGGCGCGGGCGTCTCTTTGAGAAGCCGAAGGTCGTGGATTCGAATTTTGCGGAGATGCAATAAATTTTAATTGTTGTTTCTTAGTTGGTTAGGACAATGCTGGCAGTTCACCTGATTGTCTGTAAAGTGAGATGATGCATGTTTCGGATGGTAAACTAAAAGGTCGATCCTGCGCCTTATCTCTCGTCCATGTCGGTTATCAGGCCTATCAGATTATGAAAGTGAGGACCCAGTTGGCTGATCTCAAACATAGATCGGCCGCCATAGTCGGAATCGACTAGGAGTACATACATACATCACACACATCATCAGCCTTTGATAGTCCACTGCTGGACATAGGCCTCCCCTAATACACCCCTATCCATTAGGGGGTTTTTGGACCGTATCCCACCACGCTGGTCCAATGCGGGTTGGTGGTGGACTGACTTTTTACATGCCCATCCGAAGCATGGATCATCTTACTTTTCAGACAAATGAGTGATCGGCCCAAATTGCCCTAACCAACTAGGAAACAACAATGAAAATTTGTCGAGTCCCCGCAGGATTCGAACCCACGACCTCCGGATTCTAAAGCACACGCCTATACCACTAGGCTACGGAGGCAGTTCATACAGGAGTACATACATATATTATCATTATCACAGTTAACAATATTATTTGCGAAGCTTTCTTTAAAAAATATTGTTATGTTTTAATAGTATACTTTACCTCTGATTTTATAAGTACTATGATGTTATAATCATAACACTAAATAATTCACACTAGTTCTTTCTGAGATTAAAAACTATTACACTTAGCTAAGCTAATTAAGTAAAATAATTATTTTATTATGCCTAAAGTTATACATTTAGTTACTAAATTAAATAAATTTTGACATCGTTAGACAAGTTTGATAGTAAACTAAAGATAAATGTGTTTTTTCTACTTTTACTTAATGCAAAGTATGTAAATGTTGTTCTTGATTAGAAGGATTTCTTTAATCGTAGCTATAATTATACTTTAAGAAAGTGGCTGAGAATAATTAAAGAGTAATTAACGAATATTTAGTAAATCGTGTTGGTTACCTTCAAAAAATTACAAGACTTTTGTAGTATGTGTAGACTAACTTAACAATAATATATTTAGAAATAAAAGAGCTTATAATTTATTTAATGTATCAAATAATGAACTATTTATCAATTAATACATTTTCTTTTAGCAGAGATGGTATATGATTTTAGATAACCACAAGCCCCGAAATGAAGCAAATCAAGGCGTCTATTACAATTACATTGTTTTAATAGACCGAAGGCAGGTAAACTGTATGGACACTTTATATTTATTGTTGCTGTAGGGTACAAAAAGGACTTTTTCTGTCGCAAACGTCCTTTTATCTAATAATATAATTATATATAAAAAATATTCGTGTAGCCTCTGTATTGAATTTATTTAGTAATAAAAGTCTCTATAGAACGCTGGAAGTCAAGTTGTGTAACTTGACTTCCCTCTGAACTCGACTTCATTGCTTAAGAGCTCCATTAAGAAAGGAAATTGTGTATAACAACACTCCAACATTAGATCGTTATATAACTATTTAACCAAACTTAATAAATGAAGTTGCTGTTCTTAAAATAAACGCGTCGAAATAAACAAACTTCTATCATTAGCATTCGTTTATCTTGAGTACATGCATGTAATTAGCTAGTTTTTAAAAATATGTAAGAAAATTAGTGAATTTATTTTATTCTCGAGTTTGCTTATTAAATAACAAACAATTTCTCGGACCATCCAAAACTTTCAGGTTTCTTTGAAGAGTTGCGTACATTAATCTTGTTATAGCAAATATATACAGTTTGCGTTAGTTGGTCTGTTGTTACAATTTCCTCAATCATTATAAAGTAATTTAATACAAAAAACGAAATGATCATGTATATTATACGTATACCTAATATAAATGATAGGACATCTTTTACGAGGGACCTGTCTGGCGGTACCACCGCAGTGCTCATCTCTACTTTAAAGCAGTAGTAGAAAACACTGTCATGTTCCGGTTTAGGGGGTCACCGAGTCAGAGCTTTTACTGGTAAACGAAGTTACATCCATGTCTCACAGTCAGCAGCGTTAGTGATAACCCTGATGGGCGTCGGTGACCTACTTTCCATCGAGTTACCTGACCTGGTTGCCTGCCTACGTTTACTATGCAAAAATTGATTTGTGCGTTTTCATAGCGTGGCGTATCACTAACATCAGGTAAAGTGAGCAGGGAGCTCGTCGCATTGCTTTTAACCATTAAAAAAATAATATTTTCCATTTAATCTATAGTTTCATTTCTATTGAAGCTAATCAATACAAATAATAATTGTACGTACCATATAGGCTTATTATGATAATAAAACTGCTGAGTATTAATTTTACTAACAATTTGTAGTACTGTTAACATACTAAATGCAAAAATACTTCCATGTTACATTTGCCACAACAGTTACATAATTAATTAAATTTAAAAACCGTAATCAAACGATTTTAAAATATTACTGATTATAACAGAATGACCAAGAAAAACAGAATTCAATCCTACTAATCGGCCTTTCCTTCGTGGTCTAGCGGCATTGGCCTTTGCTTTTTAAACCGGAGGTGTTGGGTTCGCATATCGTGAGGAAACAACTTATTGTTGTTTTCTGGTTGGTTGAGATAATTTTGGGCCGATCACCCAATTGTCTGAAAGGTAAGATGGTCCATGCGTTGGATGGGCATGTAAAATATCGGTCCACCTACTAACCCGCATTGGACCAGCGTGGTGGGATACGGTCCAAATATGTCCAATCGAAAAAGCGTGCATTAGAGGAGGCCTATGTCCAGCAGTGGACTAACACCTTCTGATGATGAATCTGCCCCTACTATCCTGCCAATATTATAAATGCGAAAGTTGGTTAGTATGTTTGTTACCTATTAACTCAAAGAGTACTTTATGGATTTAATGTCTCATCTACAACACAATAGCTAAAAAATTGGTATAACCTAAAAAATGTAACCAAGTGTCATGTTAAGTACACGAAAAAGTAATACTCTTCGGTTATTTTACTTCACACAAATGCAATACAGCACGATTCGCAGAAAAGCCATACTTTAATTACTTATTTAATTGAAGTTTTATATCTCTGGTCTCTAGATAGTCATTCTCACATATAATTGTTGTTGAGTTTTCTAAGTTAACTTAGGTTACAGCTTTACTATAAGTTAAATATATGAGTAGCAAGTAAAAGTCCTAGTGCGTATTTTTTTTACAAATTTCCTTCTTCATTAGTATAATTTAGTTCGTTGTTTTGAAAGTGTCATCAATCATGAGGAATTCTAAGGTCCATCATTTATTTTAAACGATTTTTGGTGTTTTGGTCGTTTAGTGATGATAATATATCAAATAAGATAAAAAAAAGACATTAAGTTTCGAGTAACGTATACACAAACAAACAAACATTAAAGATAAATTCAAATAACGTATTAATTAAAGAAGTTAATTGAATGATGAGATACAATTACTATTTTAAAAACGCAATAATTGGTTTAATTAAACGGCAACAAGTGGAATTTTAACAAGAAAATATGATCGACTTCAAAGAGCGTATAACTATTTTACGCAATATAAGCACTTAACAACGTGCTCTCCATTCGAAATTGCCTCCTGATTTCTGCCACCGCATTTTAAATCTCTGATACCTTTTTAGGCATTAATTAAATTAAAATATCGTGTATGGCACGTTTGATTTTTGTGTTTAAGAATAATGAATAGTTTATTTTAAATATAATAACTTTTACGTGAACTTAAAGTATATTATCTTAAATGAGCTTTGAATATACCTGATTTCAGTATTTAATTAAAAGAATAAATAGTTCAATACTTTACGTAAAAGGTATTATGATTTTCATGATAACAGTTTTAGTTGAAAATTTAACAGATCTTTTAAAAAATATATTACAGTTATATTGCAATATAACACTCTATTTACACTGTTATTAAACTACATTAATATAATAATTTTATAACAGCAGCATTGAATTACGCTGTACTTTATACCACAGTGTGCAATATGTACAGCAAATAATTTATGTAGAAATTTGTATGATTACTCTCTGCCGCTAAACGAATTTTGTTGAGTAACGGATTCATCGCAAAATTGAGATTTTAGCCTCTAAGCGTCACTACTCCATGGTCCGATTATAATGATAAATATAAGAAACTAGCAACTCTCAACCCCTTGTGGGTGGAATTACGTAAATCCGTTTTAGCTGACTCTACTCGGCGAAAGGAATATTCCTATCAAATTTCAAGTTGTTATGGTTCTAGAGATATCGTGATGGTCAATAATATAGGGATCTCTTTATATATATAGATCAATCAAAACTATTTAAATTTATTATTTTAACTTAATGTACCGACGAGAAGAGCAACATTATCACCCAATGACAAGTGACACGCCTTGCACATAAGAAATGTAGTGTATTAAGCCACGAGTCCGCTCTCCACCGTGAGACATAGGATTTTACGTCTCGAACCGAGTGAATTCGAACGATTCCCTTCAAACAGGAACACAATAGTGTTTTCATACTACTCCTTTGCGTCAGAAAACGTCATTAGAGTTTGCGGCTGAACAAGAATTTTAGTTAAGAAGTGCTAACAGTCGTTGAAACGAATAACGATGCATTTAATTTTTAGTTAATAAATACGATCATCACGTTCGTACTAGTTTCGGAAGAAACTTCTCAATGAAACTTTATTAATACCGTCAGTTCATTAGGAGTTTTCTAATTGTTTTTAAGATCAGTTTGGTTTACTCTTGACAAAGTAATACGAAACAAAATCTAAACGCTCCCTCACTCAATTTATAGCGTAGTATGTAAATGAGAAATAATCGTAACAGAAAATGAATATTGGTGAACTTTGCTCCAAAACAATTTTTCTAATACATTTAGGTTACTTGGTGTAACCAATGATACTTAACTTTGGACCCATAAAAGATTTAGATATTCTTCGCAGGCTAGTTGCTGAAGATTTTTTTATTGCAAGCGCAGGCAAACGTGCAGTCGGCCCACCTGATGGAAAGTGGTCACTCGACGCCCATAAACATTGGCAATACTGGTATCACCAACGCGCTGTCTACCCTGAGACATAGGATGTAAAGTCTCGTTAACCCAGTATACGCTGGCTACGGTGCCCTTCAACTGAAACGCAGTAGTGTTTTCACACTACTGCATTGGTGTAGAAATAGGCACCGCGGTGGTACCCACCCAGACGGAGAATTAATCTATGCTTGTTCCTACTAATCATGTGCATCACAATGCCTTAAAAATCATTATTGCACGTACGGCACATACATTGCATTTTCAAAAATATTGAGAACTAATGGTCAATATTTTAATTTGAGTAAACAATTTCTTAGTGATTCTTTAGGGCCCAGGTTATAGACTGTACCAATAGCTCTTTTGTAAAGATTATTAATATTCCCACAGTAGAATGCCATAAGACATTATAGTGTGGAAGTAACTATTATATTCCAAGCGGCTGTCTCCACGTCAGTTATTTGTCAAATTTCTTTACTCTTGTTATGCCGAGAAACACAGTACAGTTAACAAGGTCCCCATCCAAAGACATTTGAAAATTACCACATTTAACATTAAGGGTCATAAATTTAATACATGTAGTCTTTTTGTTGTTTAGTAGTAAATTATTGACACTGAACCAATCGCGTTTCTTTGGAGAGAGTATTATTTATCATCATTAATCAATGATACGTCCGAGTTTAAAATCAG
The DNA here is from genome assembly GCA_029286875.1 of Lamproptera curius. Classification (NCBI taxonomy): domain Eukaryota; kingdom Metazoa; phylum Arthropoda; class Insecta; order Lepidoptera; family Papilionidae; genus Lamproptera; species Lamproptera curius. The sequence goes on from JAGSMT010000688.1 coordinate 20,493, forward strand.
GCGATATCGTCCGCAACTAATACTATCTCATTCTTATTGTTAACTATATGTGGTTGATCATTTATGTATACAACTATACTTACGGGCCCCAGGACATCTCTCACCATTCACGTCAATCCTCTGAGTTCGATGGCTCAGGTATGAAATCAGAAGATCGAGTGCGTATTTTTAAAACCATAGTGGCATAGTTTCCTGACCAGAGTTGCATGTTGAACACAATCAAAACCCTTTAAAAGGTCGCAGAAAATGTCTATAGGCATCCTGCGATGCTTCCAAGCCTCGTGATATATTTTTAACTAGACGAACACCTGCGTCAGTTGTGGAGCGGCCTCAGAGAAGCCGTACTGCTTAATATTGAGAAGATTTTTTCATAGAAGTGTTTAACAAATTGATCCAATAATAATAATATAATTAAGCTTTATTTTTATCCCTCATACATTTGACAGTGACAAAATTTTATTTGATTTATTAGTATAGTTAGTATTACGTATATCTAATTAAATGTGTAGTGTTAAGAAGTAAGGGCCGCCTATAGCGGTAAAAGCCTCCTCCAAGCCACTCCAACAAGATCTGTCTTGAGCCACCGTGCCCATAGGGTTCCAGCTACTTCCTCTATATCGTCGCTCCATCTTTTGACGGGTCTGCCTCTTCTTTCTTTTCTATATGGGATGCCAATTAGCTAACCCTTTGAGACCATCTGTTGTCACGTTACTCTTTGTAGGTGACCTGACCACTTCCACTTTAATTTCATTATTGTTGAAATGTCTCTTGCTTTTGGTTCATGTCTCTTATAGCAGTATTTTTAATTTTGTCTTTTAGTTTTAAATTCAGATAGCTCTTTTCTATTGCCCGCTGACAGGTTTTTATTTTGTTAATTTGTGAATTTTTCAATGTCCAGGTTTGGCATGCATAAGTAAGACAGGGTGCAAGGCAAATTTGGAATCTCTTGTTTTTAATTTAGTAGGATGGTCCTTAAATACTTCTTTCAGAGCCCAATATCTGTTCCACGTGGCCTTTATTCTACGCTCAATTTCTTATCCGTACTAAATTTGAACGATATAAGTTGGCCAAGATAAACATATTCTTCTACGTATTGGATTGGTGTTGATCTCAATAATATTTGCGTCTTGTCTCTATTTGTCATAACTTTTGTTTTGTCTAGATTAATACATAGCCCAATCCTGTTCACTATTGCATCGAAGAGATTCTAGCATGTATTCTAGGTTGTCCTGCGTTTTCAGAAAAAGGACTATATCATCGGCAAATCTGAGATGTGATAGGTGAAGTGCCATTATATTTATTCCAGAAATTTTCCCAATGAATTTTTCTAAAATAGATTCTAGGACGGCTATAAACAATTTGGGTGAAATCGGATCTCCTTGTTTCACGCCACGTTCTACGTGAAATGTTGGTCCTTTCGTTTCGAGGCGCACCGTGTTGTACTATTTGAATAGATTTTCTTAAGAAGTTCTATATAATCATATGCAATTCCTTGGTCATTTAAGGCGCACCATATGAGTTATGAGATATTGTGTCAAACGCCTTTGAATAATCAACAAATGCTATATAAATCGTAAATCGTATTCTGTATATTTTTCATAATCAATTTTAATGTATGTATGCTTGATCAATTGTGGAGTATTTTTTCATAAACCCGCCTGTTCTATTGAGCTGATTTTCGTCAATTTGTTTGGATATGTACGTCTTGAAGGGTCGATGCAAATACTTTATAAAGACATGATATTAGGGTAATAGGTCGATAATTTGTTATTAATTTAGGGTCTCCTTTTTATATAATAAAACAATTTCTGTGCGTGTCCATGCTTCTGGTAGTACTTTTAAATAAGATGTTATTCAAATAGAGCTGTGATTGGCTTTAAAAGTTTTTCCTTACCTTTCTTTATCATTTCATTCGTCACGCCATCTGGACCTGGACTTTTGCCTGATTTTAATTGATCTATTGATAGCTTGACTTCATTTTCCATGATCGTGGCACTGGATCTAAGTTGCATGTCTTATTATAAACGACTGTTTCAGACTCAAAAGTTGCAGTGTAGAGTTCCTTGTAAAAATTTGTTGCTATCATGATGAGATCCGTCTGTGTGTGACAATCGATCCCGAGGAGCTTAAAAGTTGCGTTATCAATTGCTTGTTACAGTCTAAATCTTTATATGCCTTTTAATGTTACCCACTTCCTCAAGGATCTACTGACTTATGTTAATTCTATAGTTTTCAAATTTCGTTTTATTTTTTTATGATCATTCTGTATAGAACTGTCAGTTTTGATTTATCTTGTCTAGTTTTATGTTTTAAGCTTCGAAGATGCATTTCCATTTTAAGGTCCTAATTTCTTGAGTTATGACGCTAGATATTCTTTTTTTCTCATTCATCGTAGGTGAAATAATAGTGTTTCGCAATATCCTCTCTATTTTGTGTAAATATTAACGTCTTCCACAGTGTCTAATATAGAATGTATTTCGTCAATAGAATTTTCTGCTTCTGTCTCGATCTTCGGTTTACTCATGTAATGGGCACGTAATTTTTGTGGTTATTCTTATTTATTGTAATTCTTACTAATCGATGGTCACTAGGATGTTGTAAATTACCAATGATATTGAAATTTTGAATTATTTGAGGGATGTTGAGTTGCTATAAAGTCGATCTCGTTCTTTGTCTTTCCATTTGTATTGCCATCCATGTCCATCTTAGTTTTCGAGGTTTTTGAACATTGTATTTATTATTTTAAGTCTATATTGAAGGCAGAAGTTTTAAACATTTTACCCCTATTATTCTTATATTCAAGCCGTGGTTTCCAACTACTAAACGTTCGTTTGATTCCGGATTTCCTATTTTTGCATTCATGTCACCCATGAATATTATATTTTTCGTGCATTTTCTTATAGTTGCATGTACATCGGCGTAAAAAGTTTCTATCTCTGTTTCGTTTGCGGCAGTTGTCGGGGCGTATACTTGTATTAAACTAAAAGGTTTGTCATAGATTTCGACTTGTAGTAAAGCTACTCTGTCAGATATTGCGATAAAATCTAGTACATTTGTTCCATGTTGTTTCTTTACCATAAATCCTATTCCCTTTTCGCCTTTTATTATACCGAAGTAGTATAGTAAGTAGTTACCTCTGTCCTCTATTTTATATCCTTCTCTTCTGACTTCGGCTATGCCAATTATATTCCAGTTTATATCTGATACTGCGTATTCTAATTCGGCTATTCTAGACTCAGTTGCTAATGATCTGACGTTAAATGTTGCAATATAGTAGTTACTCTGGTTTGGAGGGTGGTCGTCTAAAACCCCCGCGGTGACGAGCCGTTCTGGGGGAGTGTTTACATTTTGATATTTTTTCCGTTTTGGGTAATAGTTTTCTTTTGGAGGAGGCTCGTGTCTTCACAAAGTATCTTTTCTATTCACAAAAGACAATAAAGTATTTGAATTGGCCCTGTGCTTTTTGTTTGTTTGGTTATTTTTTTCACTATTGTCGGTTACATTAACCAGTTCGTTGGAAACAGGTGTTGGTTTAGGAGGAGAAACAGAAAGTTGTCGTTTGTGTTTGGTGTATTCCTTTTATCTTTAACTATGAGCTTGTCGTATTTCAAAATCGCTAATTTCCTTTTCGATTTGTTTTTGCTGTTCTACTTTCAACTCTTTTCTTAATTTTAAATATTTGAGGGTATTCTTCTTTATATATAGTTTGTGTTAGATAGATACTTTTTGTTTTGCAAAATTTTAATTTTTTTTCCCATAGTCGTTAAAGTCACCGAAACTGGACGGGGCTGGTTCCCTTTTCTTGCCTATTCTTCGTAGTGACTGCAGTTCACCTTGAAGAATTGATCCAATAGTACTTTTTAAAAGTAGGCTTTTGCATAGAGTAGGCAGTACGGATGTAGGTCTAAAATTATTTGGATCCGTTTTGCTACCCGATTTAAAAAACTGATATTACTTTACTATGCTTCATAAGGTCAGAAACTCACCCCTATGTATATACACAATACTGAATATAGTTGCTAGTGCGTGATATTACATCGATAACAGCACTTATTACCTTAACAGAGATCCCACAAGGTCTGCTGTTCTTTCATAAATAGAGATTTAAAACATATGACATCTTGGTCACTCAACTTCAGTAAACTCAAAAGTTCTGTGCGTTCATTTACATTTTCCTTTAAGAGTGACTCGGCATACTATAGTATTTGAAAAATAGTATTAAACTAAAAAATATTATTTTCACTAACAGGAATTTCAAAACAGTCATTTTAGTAGAATTGTAGTCTCCAGTTTTACTCCATTACGCAGTAGAGCGAGTGGTTTTAAGTTTTTTAGAGATCGGTGACTACGCAGGAGGTATTATAGTGCACAAGTATACATGCAAAACACAGGTGCATCTCTTATTTTTGACTCTTCATAACAATATAGTGGAAATAAATATGACCGGAAAGAGATAAAGCACAGGTTCGACTTTTTACAAGACCATCCGACGTTTGTATCATCTTACTTTACAGGTAACAAGATCATTAGATTTGATATATCTATATTTAAAATTATATTAAATTCTGTTATTTAATTATCTAATTAAAAGATGATGGTGGGGCAGTAGTTTTGACGATACCAATTATATAAAAATATGCTTGAAACTATTAATAGAAATAACTATAAAAATAAATTTTAATTGATATTATTAACTTCTTAAAGTTTGTTTATTTGCAGGTCAGGCATAATAATTTTGTTTCATTTTATTTTAGTACCCTGTACAAACTTGGATTACTACGTCAAACGTCTTTATAACCTATTTTATGGGAATTTATGTAAATTGACTTAAGAAGGACAGGCTCTGCGCAAACATTCTGTTTGTTCTTAAATCATTTTAACATCGAAACGTCTTTCCTAATCGTCTTATTCTAATATTTATTACAATGTTCTTAGTGAATATATTCATAGCGCTGCAACTAAATATTACTTTTCATATCCAAACATTAAATACAGCAACATTTTTAAGGTACAAAATATCAATTAATATATCTGAATAAGCCCGGTTACTCACTAAAAACTGCATAAAATCCGATAAATTTAAAATTCAAAAACCTATTGATAACGGACTGACGAGGGCAGGTATGAGCGAGACTCCCGTGCCAAAATCAAACCGCCGCCAACACCACTAAGCACCAAGAGTTAATTTTTTCTTGAATCGCTTTCTTTTTTCTTAAAAGAAAGGGAGTTCCTACCATTCAAGTATCTTCCAATATTATTAGCAAAAATATAAAGCAACCTTTTTCAATGAACGCCAAGATGGCCGATCTCTTGACACTTGCTGCCAAGTTGAACCAGCTACTGCACGGAGATCGGTATCCCACCTTTTTTTACCGTGGAGAAATGCCTACGCATACCCGTTCTCGCGGGGACAAAGACGGGTTATGTCGGACTCGCAACGCCTAAAACCTTCACGTTGATCCTTCCTGACGCCTTTAGGGTGGGGTAACAGGAACGTGCCTACACTCATCTGCAACCCCACTAGCGCTGGCCGTCGAAACAGCCCCATCTCGGCCCTACGTCCATCTGCTTCCCTCTGGGCGCATCGGAACTAGCGCGCCCTTCGTCTGGGCCCCAGTAGTTAGGTAACAGATTCACCCGAGTCTGTTACTCAGGGGCCATGGGAGCCAGGAGCCTAGCCCACGCAGGCACGAGATTCCCAGCTCCGAACGGCGGCTCGGATGTTAAGCTCCGTCGCTAGGTCTATTTCGGCTGCAGAAGAAGGAGAGATTAACGACACTATGCCGAATGTCCCCTCCTCCCACGGCCCCTCCAAACCGCATAAGCGTAGCGGCCCCGCCGAGTCGCGGAGGATAGGGAGAGTGGCCTACAAAGGACAGGGATGGCAGCGCGTCTACCTCCTCTTCCTCATCCGCTGCACCCTCTAAGGCGCACCCGAAGCCGGCTTCTCCAGTCAGCATGGAGCAGCCTCCTCCACGGCCGGCTTTACTCCTCAGGTCGGCAAGGTTCCTCTTAGCTTTCCTACGGCTGGCCCAAGCCGCAGGTACTGAGCCCCACCGCTACGACAAAGCAAGAATCTGTTCGGGGGGATCGGTAACCTGGTCGATGGTCGAGCAACGCACTCTATTCCCAAACGCCGCCTCCACACTAGAACCTTATGGGTCTATCGGCCATCGGTTCTACTGTCTATTTGTCAACCGCCTCTTATTATGACAAAATACGTCTACTGCTAAGATTTAAACGAAAACTGTCACTTAATTCTAGGCCCTTAAAAATAATCCTCAAAAAATTAAACGGTACCGTATGATTATACTTTAAAATATTATTTTAATTAACTGTAAAAAATGTCATCAAAACTTTTCTATTTACGTCTTTGAAGTAAATATAAATTAATCAGAGAAAACTTTAGCAAAATCCCTTGTTAGCAAACTAGCACACTAAATAACTCAATGTGCACACATTAATAAAACTATTACTCAAGTGATGAAATCTAGAGGGTGAAAAACTAAATATCACTGGTATATAAAACTTGCATTATAAAGATCCAGGCTAGTTTCTATTAAAACATAACAAAACAAAAAGAAAGATAATATAAAGCCATTTGTGTATGTGCCTATTTTTATTTTTATTAATTTTATTGGGTAAGACGAGTAGACTATCATCTCATGGAAAGGTTTATTCCCCGGCCCACATAAAAAGCATCGTGTTATGCTCAGTATTTACCCTGGTTGTGATATCCTTAAAACCGGAAGACATGATCTCTTGTGAAAAAGAGACCTACGACTAACGCAATAGGATTTTTTGATTCACAAAACCGTTTGTTTTTAATTTTTTTCTCTTTTCTAATTTGTTTATATTGAATTTTTACTTGTATAGCCGTTTAAACTTATTACAGAACTAAATTAATTGTTTTTGAGGTCTATTAAAATTATTCAAATCTATAAATCAACAAAATTATTACTTATTGCTTTTTACCTGTTTTGGATCCATAATAAAACGAGAACGAATTAACGAGCTCGAGATCAGTTTATTAAAATTCGAAGTGTCAGAGAAATACACGATGCACTTAAGTAGACATTGTTGATAATAATTCTTTTACATATACCACAATATTTTATAACGGCCTTTGAATTTCAACTTGTTAAGACATTTTACTCATTTACCTGTGTGAAATAAGTGAAAACAAAACAGCTTAAACATATTTTTGACAAAGACACGTTTTCAAATAATGCAAGAAAAAAGTGTTTCAAACAACTTTTCTGAAACATTATTTTAAATGACTACATATAAAAGCGAACATAAGAACATTAATCGTGAAAGCATGCTCACGCTTTCCACGTAAATTTTATAAAAATAAGAGTCATTGCTCAGACCATCCGTTAAATTTAACGTGTTAAACATTATAACAGGAAATCAACCGCAGATGGTATTTCAAAAACCGTTTAGCTTTGATTTTTTTTAAATTAGACCATAAAAAATATTTGAGGTTAATTTTATTAGACAATAGAGGAAGTCTTGGTGAGTTGTTTCAGTTTTTAAGGTCAATTAAGTGTTTAATGTTAAATAAATATAAAAGAATTTGTAAAATTGTTTTATCGCATTTTCACGTTTATTTACATATTAAATTATAGTTCCTCCATTTAATTATAATTCCGGCACGCCACTGGAATTATAAATGTAATGTGTAAATTAATGCGATAAAATCGGTTATATTAATATTATTCAATAATGTGTTATATTAGTGACTTTAGTGTTGTCGATGTATTTTTATTTTACAGAACTCTTACTTTTTTATTTATGCTAATTTAACAAAAAAATGGTTAATTTACTGTTTTATGAACACTAAATTTACGAGGAACAAAAATAAAACATAAACAAGTTTAACAGAAATTAAAATTAATCATATAACGAAATTTTAACGTTTGATTAAAATTACGTCGAACTGATTTTATTGTTGAATCTATATCAGTTGATAAAATATCAGTTAATATCATATTAACTGATATTTTATTAAGTATCTGTTCCATACGGAAAAAGTATAATAAATACTTTGCTCAATTTAGTAGAATCATATTTAAGGTAATCAAAAAAAAATACTTACTAAAGCTGTATTACACAAAATTGAAGCACTTGAAACGAGCTGAAATCCATTATGCTATGCCTCCACAAACTTTCGCCTTTTGTTTTAAAACTGCGAAATAGCGTACAGGTATAAGTCAAAGCGAGTAATTAAATTCCTTCAGAACTACTTCTTCTTTTGTACTTTAAAATTTTCTCCCATCTAAATTGTATGTTTTTTTTATTGACTACGCAGGCAGAAAAGCGGTCGGGCCACCTGATGGAAAGTGGTCACCGACGCCTATTGACATTGGCAATACTAATTGTATCACCAACGCGAGACTTAGGATGTTAAGTCTCGTTTATCCAGTAAATACTCTGGCTACGGTGCTCTTCTAACCGGAACCCAGGAGTGTTGAAAACACTACTGCTTTGTGGCAGAAATTGGCACCGCTGTGGTACCAATCCAGGCGGTCCCCTGTAAAATGGTATTGCTTTACGACGATAATATATGGCTATGAATATTTATACGTAAACTATACGCTTAACAACCTATTTTATAAAATATTTATGCGCGAATATAATAAAAACAGGTATTATTAATACATTATAAGTTGATACGTCCAGTCTTTTGAAGTGCCAACGCAGTGTCCATTTCTTCTGCTAGGCGGATTACCACGTCGGAGTTCGGCCTTAAAGTGCAACGTAGCTAATATAGAAGATGCCAGACATTCCATTTCTACGGGAAGCCATTGTACTAGTGTTGTTTTCAGTTGTTTTTTTATAAAAGCAGGTAGTATCGTTAAACCCCTAAATGAATGAACTGGGAGCCTCTTCATTTATTTAACTACTAGTACTATTCTAATAGAGAGACTGGTTTTAATTTTAAGTTGCGTTAATATGGATACGTTGGTCCGGAATGCGGTCCCAGGATCTCAGAGCATTTATTTCAGCACGACATCTCAAAGCCCGTTATTACTAGCAAATGGAAGGAAAGGGATGCGGACGCAACCCGATGCGTGGTCCGACCAAAGTCGCACTACGCTGACTGTACCGTCTGCGATGCCATCCAAAAAGGCTAGAGATAAGACAAGATGGCGTGAGATCGTAGGAACGTGGTTAATGGATGAAGATGGTCACGACCCTCAGACATGGGAAACACGACGCAAGGTGGAGGACTTTACAAATTATACAAACGTAGGTTGTATTTGTACTAAATAATTTATTAGATTTCCTTTTTTTCTAATAAGTGACTACTTAGTACAGTAGTTGCTTCGTAAAGAGGTTTTACGGTTATTAGCCAATTGATTCCATTATTTTTACTATAAAATAGAGTTAAATGTTAAGTTAGTTCATTAATTGGTTCCAATTACCACGTAGATATTATAAATGCACTTGCAAATACATTTTCTATGTGTGTTATAATAGCAAGAATTAGTTCTATTACAATTATTATTTTATTATTTATACATTTACTAATAAATAAAATACTATTTTATAAGTATTGAAAACATAAACACGTCGACGACAAAAAAAAATGTAAACCGTCTTTGTAACTGTCATTAAAAATTGACGCGACGACGACGGAAACCTTCATATTTTTTTATTTCACTTGATATATAAGATAATAATAAGACCTGTTTCAATGAACGCCAAGATGGCCGATCCCTTGCTACTCGCTCGCAACATGAACTGGCTACTGCACGGAGATCGGCATCCCATCGCTCCGTCTTCTCGTAAAATTAAGTAAAAAAAAAAAAAGTATTTAAAGTGAGTATTCTATTTAAGTATGTATATAAACTTTAAGATTTTCTCGAAACTCAGGTATATATTTTATACAACTTTTTTATTCATGATTCATTACGCCTATTACCAGTAACAATCCACTATAGAAATCCTGCAAAAACATTTCACAAGCCTCTTATAGGAGTTTGGTAATTAATCTTGTTACAAGTTATGTTAAGGAAGTATATACTAACTTGTACTGTAATTTGTCTTTTGTAGGTATTCTATTCATAGTACAATTTTTTGTTTTTTACGACTACGTGTTATTTGTGTCATATAACAAACAAGTAAGATAAAATTTGCGGATCACTCGCGTATAATGCTTCCTTTATCTTAAGCATGTAATATAATGTTTAAGATATAAATTATAGATATCAGGTACTAAATTTACGATTTGTAATCTGATATCCAAATTAAGATTAAATTTACAAAAAATTATGTATTATGATGTAATTACTAATTCCTTAAAATACTGTTATTACTAATTAGTGTATTTTCAGGACTGAAGTTGTAATCTTCAAATAATTTGGGCATCACATACAGTTAAATTCAAAACCAATTTACTTGAAAATCATCACAAAGAAAAACAAATCTCAATTGTCAATACTTGTCAAAACCGTAAGTCTCATAACTCAAATAAACATCACGACCTTTTCCGTGATAAATCTGCACGAAATTGAGTCCAACCGTAATCGATTTAATTTGTATGTATTCTCGACAGAATATTGCAGACAACATTAATTGAATAAAGAATTGATAATGGCGTCCTTTCATATTATTTTTTTAAAACCTCAGTAACTTTCTTTTCTTTGAGGCTTAAAATAAAGTAATTGTTTTTTATATAGAGAAAAATATTTACAAGAAAAATCAAACCAATTGTCGGTCGGCCCCAGGGCAGTAACGTTGTTGCAATTTTTGCCGCAAAAGTACTGTCTTTCTGCTTGAAGCGGCACCGTAGCTGCATAACTACTGGTAAACGAGGCGTAACGCAGTCACTAACCATCAGGTTAACGTAATGCTAGTCTCACCGCACAAACAAGTAAAAAATCAAATTGCTTTTTTATACGACGTTGATTTTTCGTATAGTGCAAACCTGAAGTAGTTTGTTCAGAATCAGGATATATTCCATAAACCGATTTCAAAACTAAGTAAACTTTTGTCCATATCTCAGTTGACGTCGAAACGAAATGGTCACGAGCGACGACCGTTACATTCCATGGTTCCCGGCCCGTACTTTGTTTATCGACCCAATCTCTCCCTTACTCGCATCCCCAACAACGGAACGGCGGGCCAATGACCAACAAGAAACCAAAGAGTCGCATACGCAGTCGATAATCATTTAAAAGAGAAAATTGAAAGTGCATGTAAACTGTTAAAAATAAAACCAATAATCGCGCTTAAAAGTTTTTCACGCAATGTGCGCAAATGGAGTTGCTTAGCATCAGGGCAAGAGGTAGACGTTTATAAGTAGATTAAAGTGATAAAAGTAATTTCTAATGTGATTTCTCAATCAAAAATTGACTGACGTTAAGTAATGCAAGCAAAGTAATTGTTTTTACATCTTTCAAATTTCAAATGCAGATTTGTAATTAATGGCAATACTCAAAAGTCATTACTTCCATACAATTTTAAAATGAATTACAATAAATATATGTTATAGTTAATTAATCATCTTGAAAGTCCAAAGCCTGTTAAAAGTGTGATGGAAAATATAATCACATCTTATTCCTTGTATGATGGTTTTGGTGATAGTTATAATTGCGTACGCGTCGCCTATAATCATATACGTGACATACTTGTACGTTGGCCAGCTAAGCGCTCAGCGAGACCACTTTTTCGCTCAGACAATTGTGCAAGATATAACGCTTGTAATTTTGTTCTATTAATTGTTCGTATACTGTATTTTGTAATATAACATTATAAGCTTCTACTAAACGATCACGTTAAATCATGGTTGCGTAATTAAAAGAAAATAGTGTACACTGTTAGATAACCTTAGATGAGTTATATATTATTTATTAATCTTGTTTAATACCATAACTTTCATTGCGTTTACAATATGCATCACTAAAATTATATGATATTCGTCGGACCTTCAAGATATAACTTTCTACTGTTTATAGAATAAGAGGTAAAACTACTTTTACCTATTTTAATGCGAGCATTAGTTTCCATGATGGGTACAAAATTATTAGCATTGTCAGTTGACATAAAATAAAAGAACCATAATAATAAATGGAATTGTGCGTCTTGGCTCTGGCACAGTTTCATTTAATTCAGTCCGATTTATAGCTGTTTTAAAATAATTCTAGATCTTTGCATGAGTAAACATAATTCCTAAGCCTTCTTTATTGGACTATTTCTGCTGAGTTACTAGATTTTGGAAGCTTTTTATAACTATTTAGAAAAGAACTTCCTGGATCTTGTACTTATCTTGTTTGTGAATAAATATGTTAATATCTTCATCAATTTTGTAAAGAATAACATGGGCATGGTGGTAAAGGCGTATACTTTAGAAACCGGAGCTCATGGGTTCGAATCCTGCGGAAACTTAACAAATTTTCATTGTTGTTAGTGCAATTTGGGCCGATCACCCAATTATCTGAAAAGTGAGATGATCCATGCGTTGGATTGGCATGTAAAAAGTCGGTCCTGCGCCTTTCTCTCTCCGGTCGTGTCGGTTATCCGTCCCTTTAGGCTTTGAGGGTATAAAGGAACAGAGAGTGCGCTTGTGTTTGCGTACACTTGTGCACGGCAGATCAGTCGCCGTAGCCGTAGTCGTCGGCTGGAGAACATTATTATTATTACTATGGCAAAAAGATGACTGATAATCTCATATATTATTTTCGTTTGTAAATAAATACATTTAACATAGATAGAATCACCAAGACACGAGAGAAACTATGTTCATCACACAATAATTTTCCCGTGGGTGTGGGTTCGATTCCCACTCGAACGCACACCCTTTGGAGCAATAGTGAGGGTCAATAACCACTACGCCAAGCGGGTCGTCAAATCTTTACACAATAAAAACAATACAACAAACTAAACACAAAATAAGAAATAAATTCGCCTAAGGAAAAAAAATAATAACTATCAGAATTTACAAACAGAGATTTCTTCTTCGACCCTTTTAATTTTGTTTTAGTCCCGAGTTCATTTATAGAAGTCAGTAATTTGAATAAAAACGGAAACGAAAACGGAAACAGACATCAAGAGAAATTTAGCAGAAACGAAACGGAAACAGATATCTAAAGTAAATTTTAGCAGAAACGGAAACGGAAACAGATATCAAAGGCAAATTTTAGCAGAAACGGAAACCGATGTCTAAAGTAAATTTTAACAGAAACGGAAACAAATATCAACAGTAAATTTTAGCAGAAACGAAACGGAACGAAAACTGATACCAAAAAGTAATTTAAGCAGAAATGGAAACGAAAACGGAAACTGATATTAAAAGTAAATTTTATCAAGAGGGAAACGGAAACGGAAACAGATATCAGAAGTTAATAAGAGCAGAAACGGAAACAGATAGCAAAAGTAAATTTAAGCAGAAACGTAAACGGAAACGAAAACGGATATCAAAAGTTATTTAAGCAGGAACGGAAACGGAAACGGAAACAGATATCAAAAGTAAATTTTATCAAGAACGGAAAAGGTAACGGAAACAGATATCAAGAGTCAATTTTAGCAGAAACGAAAACAGATTTCCAAAGTAAATTTTAGCTGAAACGGAAACAAAAACAGAAACGGAAAAAGATATCTAAAGTAAATTTTAGCAGCTGCGGAAAAGGAAACAGATATCAAAAGTAAATTTTAGCAGAAACGGAAACAGATATCAAATGTAAATTTTAGCAGACACGGAAACTGATAACTAAAGTAAATTTTAGCAGAAACGGAAACGGAAACAAATATCTTAAGATAATTTTAGCAGAACGGAAACGGAAACAGATATCTGAAGTATATTTTAGCAGAAACGGAAACGGAAACAGATATCAAGAGTAAATATAAGCAGAAACGGAAACGGAAACAGATATCTAAAGTAAATTTAAGCAGAAACGGAACACAAACAGATATCCAAAGTAATTTTAGCAAAAACGAACGAAAACAGAAACGTAAACAGACATCTAAAGTTAATTTTAGCACAAACTGAAACGGAAACAGATATCAAGAGTTAATTTAGCAGAAACGGAAACAGATAAATTAGCAGAAAAGGAAACGGAAACAGATATCAAGAGCAAATTTTGAGTATAAACGGAACGAAACAATATCAAGAGTAAATATACAGAAACGGAAACGGAAGTCAGATATCCAAAGTAAATTTTAGCAGCAATGGAAACGGAAACGATATCAAAGTAAACTTTAAGCAATGAAAACGGAAACAGATATCAAAAGAAAATTTAAGCAGAAACGAAACAGATAGCAAAGAATTTAGCAGAAACGGAAACGAAAAAAACGGAAACAGTTATCTAAAGTAAATATAAGCGTAACGGAAATCGGAAACTGATAACTATAGTAAATTTTAGCAGAAACGGAAACGGAAACAGATATCAAAGGCAAATTTAAGCAGAAACAGAAACTGATTTCTATAAAAAAATTTTAACAGAAACGAAAACGAATATCAACAGTAAATTTTAGCAATAACGGAAAGGAAACGGAAACATATATCAAAAGTAAATTATAGCAGAAACGGAAACGGAAACAAATATCTAAAGTTAATTTTAGCAGAAACGGAAAGGGAAACAGATATCTGAAGTATATTTTAGCAGAAACGGAAACAGGAACAGATATCAAAAGTAAATATAAGCAGAAACGGAAAAGGAAACAGATATCAAAGGCAAATTTTAACAGAAACAGAAACTGATATCTAAAGTAAATTTTAACAGAAACGAAAACGAATATCAACAGTAAATTTTAGCAATAACGGAAAGGAAACGGAAACATATATCAAAAGTAAATTAGAGCAGAAACGGAAACAGATAGCAAAAGTAAATTTTAGCAAAAACGGAAACGAAAAAAAAACGGAAACAGATATCTAAAGTAAATATAAATTATATAGTAAATTTTAGCAGAAACGGAAACGGAAACAGTTATTAAAAGTAAATTTAAGCAGAAACGGAAACAGATAGCAAATGTTAAATTAGAGAAACGGAAACGGAAGCAGATATCAAAAGTAATTTTAGAGGAAAGGGAAACGGAAACAGATATCAAGAGTAAATTTAAGCAGAAACGGAAACAGATATCAAGAGTAAATTTAAACAGGAACGGAAACGGAAACAGATATCTAATGTAAATATTGGCAGAAACGGAAACAGATATCAAAAGTAAATTTTAGCAGAAAGGAAACAGATAGCAAGAGTAAATTTTAGAAAATGAATCGAATATCAAAGGAATTTGAAGAAACGGAAAGGAAACGGAAACAGATATAAGTAAATTTTAATAGAAACGGAAACAGATATCAAGAGTAAATTTAAACAGGAACGAACGTAAACAGATATAAATTGTAAATATAAGCAGAAACGGAAACAGATATCAAAAGTAAATATAAGAGAAACGGAAACGGAAACAGATATCAAAGAAATTTTAGCAGAAACGGAAACGGAAAAGATATCAAATGTAAATATTAGCAGAAATGGAAACAGATATCAAAAGCAAATTTAGATAAAGAAAACTGGATTCAAAATAAACTTAGAAACGGAAACGGAAAGGAAACAGATATCTAGAGAAAATATAACAGAAACGGAAACGGAAACAGATATCAAAAGTAAACTTTTAGCAGAAACGAAAAACGGCA
Organism: Lamproptera curius; assembly: GCA_029286875.1. Classification (NCBI taxonomy): domain Eukaryota; kingdom Metazoa; phylum Arthropoda; class Insecta; order Lepidoptera; family Papilionidae; genus Lamproptera; species Lamproptera curius. The sequence continues at coordinate 36,130 of JAGSMT010000688.1, forward strand.
ACAGATATCAAATAAATATTAGCAGAAACGGAAACAGATATCAAAAGCAAATTTTAATATAAACGAAAACTAATATCTGAAGTATATTTTAGCAGAAATGGAAAGGAAACAGATATCTGAAGATATTTAGAAACGGAAAGATAACAGATATCAAGAATAAATATAACAGAAACGGAAACGGAAAAGACATTCAAAGGAAAATTTTAAGAAAAGGAAACACAAACAGATATCCAAAGTAATCTTTAGCAAAACGGAAACGAAAAAGAAACGTTAACAGATACTAGTTAATTTAGAGAAACGGAAACGGAAACAGATATCTGAAGAATATTTTAGAGAAACGAAACAGAAACGGAAACAAATATTAAAGATAATTTAGGAAACGAAACGGAAAAGATATCTAAGAATTTGAGAAAGGAAAGAACACGATATCAAGAGTAAAAAGGAAACGGAAACGAAACAGATATCAAAGGCAAATTGTAGCAGAAACGAAACCGAATTAAGTTAATTTAACAGAAACGAAACGAATAGCAACAGTACATTTATTAAGTATTTTTAGAAAGGAAACGGAAACAGATATCAAGAGTAAATATAAGCAGAAACGGGAAACGGAAAAGATATCAAAAAGAAATTTTAGCAGAAACGGAAACGGCAACAGATATCAAATGTAAATATTAGCAGAAACGGAAACAGAATCAAAAGCAAATTTTAATATTAAACGAAAAACAGAATTCAAAATTTTAGCAGAAACGAAACGAAAAGATATCAAGATATATATAAGAAAGGAAAGGAAATAGATATCAAAAGAAATTTTAGAGGAACGGAAATTAAAAAAAACGGAAACAGATATCTTGAAATATAAGAACAAAGTAAACGGGAAAAGAATCGAATTAAACTTTAGCAGATACGGGAAACGGGAAACAGAATATCAAGAGTAAATATAAGCAGAAACGGAAAGGAAACAGATATCAAAATGAATTTTTAGTATGAACGGAAACAGATATTAAGAGTAAAATTATTCAAAACGGAAAGGAGTCAGATATCAAAAGCAAATTTTAGCAGAAACGGAAACAGATATCAAAAATTAAATTTTATCAGAACCAGAAACGGAAACAGATATCAAAAGTAAATAAGAGGCAAAAACGAAAACGGAATCAAAAACGGATATCAAAATTATTTACAGGAACGGAAACGGAAACGGAAACAGATATCAAAAATTAATTTAGCAGAAACGGAAACAGACAGCAAAAGTAAAATTTTGCAGAAACGGGAAACGGAAACAGATATCAAAAAGTAAATTTTATCAGAAACGGAAACAGAAAATTTATCAAAAGTAAAATTTTTGGAAGAACGGAACGGAAATGGAAAAATATCAAGAGTAAATTTAAGAAACGGAAACAGATAAATTTAGGCAGAAAGGGTAACGGAAAAGATATCGGTAAATTTTAACAGAAAGGAAACAGATATCAAGAGTTAATTTAAACAGGAACAGAAAGTAAACTGATATCTTAAGAAATTTTGCAGAAAGGAAACGGAAAAGATATTAAAAAGTTAATTTTAGCAGAAACGGAACAGGAAACAGATATCTGAAATATTTTAGCAGAAAACGGAAAACGGAAACAGATATCAAATAAAAAGGCAGAAACGGAACAAAAGATATCAAAGGCAAATTTTAGCATAACGGAAACTGATATTCAAAGAAATTTTAGAAGAAACGAAACGGAAAAATATCAAGAGTAAAATAAACAGAACGGAAACGGAAAAAGAGATTCAAAGTTAATTTTTAAGCAACGGAAACGAAAACGGAAACAGAATCAAAAGTAAATTTAAAGAAAACGGAAACAAAAAGAAATTTTCAGAAAGGAAACGAAAACGGAAACAGATATCCGGAAATTTTAGCAGAAAGGAAACAGAATAAAAGTAAATTTTAGCAGGAACGGGAAAACGAAAAAAACGAAAATGACATCAAAGTAAAATATAAGGGCAACGGAAACAGATATCGAATGTAAACTTTAGCAGAAAGGAAACGGAAACGGAAACAGATATCTAAGAAAAACAGAAACGGAAACGGAAACAGATATCAAAGAACCCAGCAGAAACAAAACGGCAAAAGAATCAAAATGTAAAATATTAGCAGAAAGGAAACAGATATCAAAAGAAATTTAAATAAAGAAAACTAATATCAAGTATTTTAGCAAACGGAACGGAAACAGATATTTCAATTTTGCGAAACGGAAACGATAACAGATATCAAGAAAAAATAACAGAAACGGAAACGGAAACAGATATCAAAGGAAAATTTTAGCAGAAAAGGAAAACAAAAGATATCCCAAAGAAATTAGCAAAAACGGAAACGGGAAAACAGAAAACGTTAAAGATATAAATGTAAAATTAGCAGAAAGGAAACAGACATCAAAAGAAAATTTTAGCATAAAGAAAAAGATATCTGAAGTAATTTTAAGAAAGAAACGGAACAGATATTAAAAGCAAAAAAGCAGAAACGGAAACGGAAACAGATATCAAAAGCAAATTGAAGATAACGAATTGATATCTAAAAGTTAAATTAAGCAGAACGGAAACGGAAACAGATATCTGAAGAAATTTATGAGAAATTGGAAACGGAAAAGGTTATCAAAAATTAATTTTAGCAGAAAGGAAACAGACAGCAAAAAATTTTCCCAGAAACGGAAACGGAAACAGATATCAAAAGTAAATTTTAGCAGAAACGGAAACGGAAACATTTATCAAAAGTAAAATTTTTGAAGAACGGAAACGGAAACGGAAACAGATATCAAGAGTAAATTTGAGCAGAAACGGAAAAGATAATTTTAGCAGAAAGGGTAACGGAAACAGATAAAAGAAATTTTAAAAAACGGAAGAGATTTGGGAGAATTTAAACAGGAACGGAAACGTAAACAGATATCTAATTAAAATTCAGAAACGAAACAGATATCTGAAGTATATTTAGCAGAAACGGAAAAGGAACAGATATCAAGAGTAAATATAAAGAAAGGAAACGGAAACAGATATCTGGGATATTTTTAAAACGGAAACAGACAGCAAATGTAAACTTTAGCAGAAACGGAAACGGAAACAGATATCAAAAGTAAATTTTAGCAGAAACGGAAACAGAAACATTTATCAAAAGTAAAATTTTTGAAGAACGGAAACGGAAACGGAAACAGATATCAAGAGTAAATTTAAGCAGAAACGGAAACAGATAAATTAAAAGAAGACAGTGTAACGGAAACAGATATCCGGAAATTTAAACAGGAACGGTAACGTAAAAGATATCAACCGAAATATTACAGAAACGGAAACGGAAAAGAATTAAATATTTTGCAGAAACGGAAACAGACGGCAAATGTAAATTTTTAGCAGAAACGGGAAACGCAAACAGATATCAAAAGTAAATTTTAAGAAGAAAAGGAAACAAAACATTTATCAAAAGTAAAATTTTGAAGAAGGAAACGGAAAGGAAACAGATATCAAGAGTAAATTTACAGAAACGGGAAATAGATAAATTGTAAGAGAAAGGTAACGGAAACAGATATCAAAAAAATTTAGCAAAGAAACGGAAACGCAAAAGATATCAAAAAGTAAGGAAAGGAACGGTAAGTAAACAATATCAAACAAATATTAGCAGGAACGGAAACCAAAAGAATTCGATATTTTTAAGAAAGGAAACAGACGGCAAAATGTAAATTTTAGCAGAAACGGAAACGCAAATAGATATCGAAATTAAACGGAAAAGAAAATTTATCAAAAAAGTAAAATTTTTGAAGAACGGAAACGGAAAACGGAAACAGATATCAAGAAAGGTAAATTTAAAGAAACGGAAACAGATAAATTGTAGAAAGGGTAACGGAAACAAATATCAAAAGTTAATAAAGTTAAAGGGATAATTTTAGCAGAAAGGGAAAGAAACAGATATCAAAAAAGTAAATTTTAACAGAAACGGAAGCAGATATCAAGAGTAAAAACAGGAAGGAAACGAAACAGATATCAAAAAATATTAGCAGAAACGGAAACCAGATATCCGGCAAATTTTAGCAAAAACGGAAACAGATAGCAAGAAAATTTTGGCAAAACGGAATCAAATATCAAAAAGTAAATTTAAAAACGGAAAAGGAAACAGAATCCGTTAAATTTTAAAGAAACGGAAACAGATTTGAGAGTAAGTTTTAAACAGGAACGGGAAAATTAAACAGTTATTTGTAAATATTTAAGAAACGGAAACAGATATCTGAAGTATATTTTATTAGAAACGAAACGGAAACAGATATCAAGAGTAAAATAAGAAACGGAAACGGAAACAGATATCTTAAGTATATTTTAGCAGAAACGAAAATCTGACACAGATATCTGAGCATATTTTGCAGAAACGGAAACAGACGGCAAATAAATTTGAGAAACGTAAACGCAAACTGATATCAAAAGTAAATTTTAGCAGAAACGGAAACAGAAACATTTATCAAAGTAAAATTTTGGAGAACGGAAACAGATATAATATAAACAGAAACGGAAACGGAAACAGATATCTAATGTAAATATTAACGGAAACAGATATAATATAAACAGGAACGGAAACGGAAACAGATATCTAATGTAAATATTGGCAGAAACGGAAACAGATATCAAAAGCAAATTTTAACCTAAACGGAAAATGATATCTAAAGTAAATTTTAGCAGAAACGGAAACGGAAACAAATATCAAGAGTAAATTTAGAAAAAGGAAACAGAAGGAAAAAAACTAAAGAATTTTAGAAAGGAAAAGGAAAAGATATCGAAGTATATTTTAGCAAAATAAAGGAAAAATATCAAAATTAATTTTAGCAGAAAGAAAGGAAACAGATATCAAAGTTAATTTAAAACGGAAAGAAAATTGTGCAGAAAGGGTAAGGAAACAGAATCGAATTTTAACAGAAACGGAAACAGATATCAAGAGAACAAACAGGAACGGTAATCCAAACAGATATCAAATGTAAAGTTAGCAGAAACGAAACGGAAACAGATATCAAAGGCAAATTTTAGCAGAAAGGAAACACGAAAAGATATCCAGAAATTAGCAAAAAACGAAAAGAAAGGAAACAAAATTAAAGTTAATTTTAGAAAGGAAAGGAAAAATTTTAAGATATTTTAGCAAAAAAAAAGGAAACAGAACAAAAAATTAATTTAAGAAAGGAAACGGAAAAGATATCAAGAGATTAAGAAAGGAAACAGATAAAAGCAGAAAGGGTAACAAACAGAACGAATTTTAAAAAGGGAAACAGATATAAGAGAATTTAAAACAGGAATGGTAATTAAACAGATAAAAAATTTAGAGAAACGGAAAGGAAACAATTCAAAGGTTTTAGCAGAAAGGAAACAAAAAGAATCCGTAAATTTGAAAAACGGAAACAGAAACGGAAAAAAATCAAAGAATTTTAGCAGAAAAGGAAACAAACAGAATCAAGAATTTTAGCAAAAAACGCGGAAACATATACCCAAAATTAATTTTAAGAAACAAAACAGAAGCAAATGAATTTAGAAGAAAGGAAATGGAAACAGATATCAAGTAAATTTTAGAGAAATGAAAATAGAAAATTAATCAAAAATAAATTTTGAGGAAGGAAACGGAACGGAAACAGATATCAAAGCAAATTGAAGCAAAACGGAATCTGATATTAAGTTAAATTGCGAAACGGAAACGGAAACAGATATCTGAAGTAAATTTTAGCAGAAACTGAAACGGAAACAGATATCAAAAATTAATTTTAGCAGAAACGGAAACAGACAGCAAATGTAAATTTTAGCAGAAACGGAAACGAAAACAGATATCGGAATTTATCAGAAAGGAAACAGAAACATTTTCAAAGTAAAATTTTGAAGAAGGAAACGGAATGAAAGATATCAAGAGTAATTTAAGCAGAAAGGAAACAGATAAATTGAAGAAAGGGTAATGAAACAGATATCAAAAGAAATTTTAACAGAAACGGAAACAGATATCAAGAGTAAATTAAACAGGAAGGTAACTTAAACAGATATCAAAATGTAAAATGTTAGCAGAAACGGAAACGGAAACAGATATCAAGGCAAATTTAGCAGAAACGGAAACACGAAGATATCCAAGTAAATTAGAAAAACGGAAACAGAAAGGAAACAAACATAGTTAATTTTAGCAGAAATGGAAACAGATATCTAAGATATTTTAGCAAAAAACTGAAACGGAAAATATAACCAAAATTAATTTAGCAGAAACAAAAACAGACAGCAAATGTAAATTTTAGAAGAAACGGAAATGGAAACAGATATCAAAAGAATTTAAGAAAGAAAACAGAACATTAATCAAAATAAAATTTGAGGAACGGAAATGAAACGGAAACAGATATCAAAAGCAAATTAAGCATAAACGGAATTGATATCTGTTAAAAGCGAAATGAATGAAACAGATATCTGAATAATTAGCAGAAATTGAAAGGAAACAGATATCGAATTAATTTTAGCAGAATGGAAACAGACAGCAAAGAATTTTGCAGAAAGGAAACGAAACAGAATCAAAAGTAAATTTATCAGAAACGAAACAGAAAATTTATCTAAAGTAAAATTTTGAAGAATGGAAATGGAAACGGAAACAGATATCAAGAGAAATTTAGCAGAAACGGAAACAGATAAATTTAGCAGAAAGGGTAAGGAAACAGATATCAAAAGTAATTTAAAGAAAGGAAACAGATATCAAGAGTTAATTTAAACAGGAACGGAAACGAAACTGACATCTTAGAAATTTAGAAAGAAACGGAAACGAAACAGATATCTAAAGTTAATTTTAGCAGAAAGGAACAGGAAACAGATATCAGAAATATATTTTAGCAGAAGGAAACGGAAACAGATATCAAAAGTAAATATGCGAAGGAAACGGAAACAGATATCAAAGGAAATTTTAGCAAAGAACTGAATCTAAAGCAATTTTAGCAGAAACGAAAGGAAACAAAAAAGAGTAAATAAACAGAAAGGAAAGGAAAAGATATTGTTAATTTTAGTAGCAAGGAAAGAAAAGGAAAAGATATCAAAAGTAAAAGAAAACGGAAAACAGAAAAGAATTTGAGAAAGGAAACGAAAACGGGAAACAGAATCCCAAAAATTTTGAAAAGAAACGAACAAAAT
>JAGSMT010000689.1:0-45713 GCA_029286875.1 Lamproptera curius
TAAGCATGATTAAATAGACCGCATTCTTTGTATGCTGTCGCTTATTTTATCGCGGTAAAGTTTCTGAAACCTTTAAGTACTGCGCTCAACGACCTCAAATTGAAAAGACATGCCTTTTTTTGGCAGTGGGTGGAGAAAAAGTTTAGATGCATTTTGAAAGAGCTCTGAATTTTAAAATTATATTTCTAATAATAAAAGCATTACATACTCATTAAATTCATTGCAAATTGTCACTCCTTCATTGTAAAGTGTGTCCTATTTACATTATTTTGTTATGTTATTTATTAAATTTTTTGCACCAACACAGGTACGGAAAGGCGAGCTTAATGCCTCAGGCATCTTTCAGCTAACCTTAGGGTGATTAGGAATACATTTAAGAAAAGCAAGTGATCATTTCACATAAAAAAATGTAGCTGCCTTTAAAAATTATTTATCCATTTTTTTTAACTGACTCCGTAGCCTTGTGGTAATGACGTGAGTTTTAGAAACCGGAGGTCGTAGGTTCAAATTCTGCGGAGAGTCTACCAATTTTCATTGTTGTTTCTAAGTTCGTTAGGGCAATTTGGCCCAATCACATAAATGTCTGAAAAGTTAGATGATCAATGCGTCGGATGGGCATGTAAAATTTCGGTCCACCCACCAACTCGCATTTTACCAGCGTGGTGGGATACGGTCCAAAAAACCCCTAAAATTGAAGAAGGCGGCGATTAGGGAAGGCCTATGTCCAGCAGTGGACTGATTCAATGCTGATGATGATAACCATTTTTCGCAATATGAACCGGTGACAAATTGCCATCTTCAAAAACTCTACTTTGCAGTTTTCGCCACTGCATTTTTAATCTCTAATATCTTTTAAAGTATTTATTTCATCAAAATTTCAGGCACGACACGTATTATGCACATAGAATGAAGGATTTTTTTAATGCATTAACTTTTATGTAAACTGACAATGTTTTAGGATAAGTGAAATTTGAATGTTGCAATTTCTGTCATTGTTATACATTTAAATGATTATTGGGGGTCATTCAACATATTTAATTTATTTTTCTAAAAAATGGGCCAAAATGTCAACTAATCCCTTCGTTTTTTTTTGTCTGCGCAGGCAGACGAGCAGTCGGGCCACCTGATGGAAAGTGGTCGCCGACGCCCATTGACATTGGCAATACTGGTATCACGAACGCGCTGCCTACCGTGAGAGATTGTATGCTACGTCTCGTTTATCCAGTAAATACGCTGGCTACCGTGCCCTTCAAACTGGAACATAGTTGCGTTTTTACACTACTGCTTTGCAGTATAAATAGACACCGCGGTGGTACCCACCCAAGCGGTCCCCTGTAAAAATGGGGACCTACAAGCGGTCGATTCAACCAGAATGTACAAAATCGGAGCACTAGGGGCGGAGCAACAAGGTACAAATTCTGAAAGACTTTTTACATACCTATTTAAAGTAAAAATCATGATTAGCACCTATGGCTCTGTTTGTTTAGAACTCAAGAATAGTTTTTGTCCTCAGTACTGAAATACTTGAGCTCCGGCATTTCTAAGTGTGTGTTTTGTAGCATCTATGAGCTATAAATCATACAAAGTCGATAACATGATCTATTAGAAAATATTTAAACAGTTAAAAGTTAAAGACACGTAAATAATAATAGGAGTATGCCATAATAGTTTCAGAAATTTTTCCAATGATACCACATAGATGTGTATTTATATAAAGATAGATGTAAAAGGCTGAATTGATATTATCCATAGGAAGTTAGCGTCCTCGTAAGTGTAATATTTTAATATATCGATAGTCATTTAGTAATTAACTTCAGGCACATTTTATCAATAAAATTTCTCGATTTACGACTCCCTGTCGTTAATAATGATTACTTCCCTGACTCCAACTCTGAGTCTAGTTTAGTTAACTATAATAAAGTTTTCACATCCGAGATATTTCAAATAATTGAAGCGAAACTTGTAATAAATACACGTGTTTACATTGTTATGTTTAATTTATTACTAATTTAAAATAATTAAGCACTAAAAAGTTAACTAAATAACATCACTATAAAAAAAAAATTACATTACGTTTACAAGTTTTACAACTTATACTAGGTGTATAAGTTACAAATAACAATAAAAAACTTTGTGTCAATATATACTTAGCACATACACATATACGTACATAACCTTACTTTATTTTAGTCATACTGTTAGTGAATAAAAGTTAACTGTATTACAGATAAACTACACTAAAACTTTAGTAATAGTTTGTTGAACTAAGTCATATAAATACATTAACATTACATAATTTTCGCAAAAGTATTTTACATAATACATACAGCATTATGTTTTAGTAGAAGTAAGTTTAATTTGCAATATATCATCCTCTCACACGTGTAACAAATGAATCTTATTAACATAATACTGTCAGTTTATTAGCTGTATGCAAACGGTTAATGGGTTCATTATCCGAAATAGTTAACGCTCCAATAATTTCTATCTGAACACGAAAATGAAACTATACATCATTATCAACTTTAAGTGTAAACGAAATAGTTTTTTATAACTGGTGTCTTATTATATACGAGGCATGTTTTTTGAGTAAGTTCTGTTGTAGATTTAAAAAAGGACGTGCAAAGAAATCGGAAGATTATGCAGCCTCGATCTAGCGCAAAGTGACTACCATTTGTTCCTGCACTTGAAGAAACACCTGGGTGGTCAGCGTCTTTGAGACGATAACGAAGTCAAAACATTTGTGATCTAGTGTTCAACAAGTCAGGCGACAGAATTTTATTAGGAGGGTATCCAAAAACTGTTGCTACATTATGACAAGTGCCTTAAAATTAACGGAAATTATGTAGAAAAGTAGATTAAGGTATAGGCTTTCATGTAAAAAATATTGAAATATCTTTGCACGTGTTTTTTAAATTCCAAAATAGTACTTACCTAAAAACATGCCTCGTATTTAAAAAGATTACTCGTTAAATTTAAAACATAATCCTTATTTGATGATATAATATATGGTAAATTATTATTTGATTTGAATTAAATTCTGAAACAAACTTTTTCTTTATTGTTCAGAACAAGGCAAGGATAATAATCCTTCCCTAAACCTTTATAGACCTAATTTAGGTTTAAGATACGAAGTCTAGTTTAAACCTTAAATATTTCTGTGAATTTTAAAATAAATGGTACGTCTGCTGTAAACTTATTTAAGCTTTTTATAATTCTATTCATTAAAAGAAATTTTAAATAAGTTTATTGCTACTAGACAGTATTGAAATACTATTAATGAAAATTTTCATATAACTACTACACAATATGCGTTGGAATAACTTTATGATTAAATGCAAACTGTAAAATTTTATTCGCCCACGTATACAAAATTTGTAATTGACTCAGCGTTAATTACTCAACAAAAGATAAAGAGAGTTCAAACCAAAATATTAATTGCCTTGACGATCCAACCACTACAAACAATATTATTTGTTTTATCTTCACAGGAATGGAACCTAATTAACGTGACAAACCTCAGTAACATTCGTCAGCCGAAACGCACAATCATTGATTCCATAATTACGTAGCAGCCAACTGTATAATTTGCGGCTTGTCCACTCGTTTATTTGAATAAGCAGAAAATAAAATTTAAATTAAATGACGCTTGGTTAATACGAATGCCGTCGATATAACTATATCCTTAATTTTTTATGCAAGTTTTTGCATTTGAAAAGGGTTAATGTAACAATGATTATTAATAAATGAAAATGTATGTAGAGAGGGCTCATAATTATGAACTATTTTTATCATCATGTCTGTGTTAGTCCACTGCTGAATATAGGCCTCCCCTAATGCACGCTTTCTCTATTTTTAAACCGTATTCGAACACGCTGGTCCAATGCTGGTTGATGGATCGACTTTTTACATGTCCAACCGACGCATGGAACATCTTACATTTCAGACAATTAGGTGATCAGCCCAAATTGTCCTAACCAACCGGGAAACAACGATAACACAATTTTGTTTCCCTGCGGTATTCGAACCTATGAACTCCGCTTTATACAGCAAGGGCAACTACCATTAAGCCACGGCGGCGATTATTTTTACAGCCACTTATAATAAATTTAATATAAAATGACACTCACCAACATTTATGAATTATTGGAGGTCACGAGATTGAATCCTGTGCGGAATATTGTTTTTCTTTTGTTGGTTGCAACAATATAAGATGTTTAGCAATTTATCTATAAATAACGACTATGATGTAACGTTAGAAAAATGCCTAAATAGAGGTGTCATAGGTCTTTTAGCGTTTTTACCATCGTCGAGCTTAGCACACAGAAGAGACAGAACCACATACTGTAACAACTTTCCCACTTCGTCCTCACAGAACTTAATAGTTTTTGTACTTTATACATTTTTTGTATTATGTAACGTATATCTCAAAGTAGTTTATTGACATGGTTTAATGTAATTTGAATTGTAATTATTTTTCACTTCTTCCGTATCCCAGTGGTAAGGGCCTGCGCTTTCGAAACCGGAGGTTTTGGATACAAATGTCTAAAAAAAATCCGAGGGGAGACATCAATTTTTTTATTATTATTTTCTAGTTGACTGGGGCAGTGCGGGCTGATCACCCAATTGTCAGTACAATAGGATGATCAATGTGTCGGATGGACATGTAAAAAGACTAACATTATTATTTTATAATTCTCCTTAAAAACAACAGTAAGAAGTTCAACATTTCGAGACAGTATAACTCTAATTTTCTTGCTACTGAAGCATATATATACACTTTTAATAAGTCAATGGTCAACTTACTTAAAATAATTTCTTTGTAAAAATCAACTTTAACATGGTGCGATTTCCATTATTGTTTCCTTTCCAAACCTTATATATATAAAATAATAAAAAAGCAGCAGATTATTGAAACTCGTCGTACATCTTACATACATATAACTTAACCTTTAAAAAGCTTGTAAAGCTCTGAGGAAGGTAAGTTGTCAAACTGTGTGATTTATCAGTTTAAGCGAAACCTTACTGAACAAGTCTTCATTAATTACATCGAGATTCGGACAATAGCCGTCGGCTCTCTCGTGATAATACAAATAAGGCTAGTTACAATCTGAATTGATAATTCAAGATATTATAAGAGGGAATCATACACACACACACACACACACATATATACATATGACACATTGTTAGCAAAAATAATGAAGAATTATTAAATGCATTACCTTTTATTTTAACTTACGTTGCCTTAAATAAACTTTGACTCATTTTAATTTCAAAACATTTTTATACTTAACAAAAACATACGTATATGCCCTAGAAAAGAAGTTTCGATATTGACGTATTGTCTTGCCGAGATCGTGTACAGAAGACGGGTCTGAAATACAGCGAGACAGCTTCGTATAAGCCGCTACCCGGAACGGAACTCTTCTCATGTGTGATAAGTGTTATGCATCTGTGCTAGCGTTAGTGTGTTAAGAGGTGTCGTCTGTACGGGACATCGTGGCTGTTGTCGGGGTCACGTAAGCCATTTCAATGTTTTTTTAGTATAAGAGACGTTTTCATTCATTCATTCATCATCAGCCTGTGATAGTCCACGCTGGACATAGGCCTCCCTAATATACCCTTATCCATTAGGGGTTTTTGGACCGTATCCACCACGCTGGTCCAATGCGGGTTGGTGGTGGACTGACTTTACATGCCCATCCGACGCATGGATCATCTTACTTTTCAGACAATTGGTGATGGGCCCAAATTGCCTAACCAACTAGGAAACAACAATGAAAATTTGTTGAGTCCCGCAGGATTCGAACCCACGACCTCCGGTTTCTAAGCCACACGCTTATACCACTAGGCTACATGGAGGCAGACGTTTAGTTATGGTCATTACTTTTACTTTTACTCTTTGAGATTTCTAAAAATAATTTAATCTTAAAAGTCTTAAGGTTGAGCCAGCGTTTGCAATAAATTCTCACGATTTGTGATTTTTAACGCCGTATTTTTGTAAAAATTTTTAAATATGTATTGAAGTACTAATCTTAAAATTAAATTAAATATTTGACTACATGACAGCTATTACCTACCATTTAAAAAAATCTAAATCGGTCTGTGACCTAGCGGTATTGGCCCTTGCTAGAAAGGTGGTCCAAACCGTAGGTCGTGGGTTTGAATCCCGCGGGGAAACAACTTTGTGTTTTCTTGTTGGTTAGGACAATTTGGGGCGATCACCTAATTGTCCAAAATGTAACATAATTCATGCGTCGGATGGGCATGTAAAAAGTCGATCCACCCACGAATTCAATCTCAATGTCGTCTTCGACACGTCTTATGCACATAAAATGAAGATTTTTTTAATGCAATTACTTCTATGTTAACTTAAACTGTATTGCCTTAAATGAGTTTTGAATATGCCTTGTTAAAATTTTATAAATGTTTACGTTAAAATGCTTACAGTGGGTTATTCCAAAAACACATACTCTAGCGGACGTTATTGTAGACCAATTCAAGTCATAAAATTATGTATAACATCTATCTCTTAAGGTTAAGACAGCGTTTGCCATTTAATTGCACAAGATTTTGATTTTTGACGCCTAAAATTCTATTTATTTCTTATATATCTATTAAACTACGTATCACAAAATTATAAGGAAAAACAGTATCATATAAGAGCTAATACCTATCGTTTAAAAGAAGAATGAACCAAATTGAACCACTAGAAGCGGTGCAAAGGAGTAACATCTATAAAAAAGCATAGGCTCGGAATTGAGTACCTCCTTCTTTTAAGATGGTATGGTCAAAATCGGATAGATGATATGACAATCTCATTTGTGGCACTCTAAATGCATTCGAATCTGAGCATGTACTTTAAGATATGTTTATCTACTTTTTCCTGAAACTACTTTAATTTTTTTAAATTTTGCACCTTAAAAACATACATATGAAGCTTTTGTTTTTTATCAAAATCATTTAATTAATGAACGGGTTGCAATTATTTCATAAATATTTCTAATTCATATTTTAAATATTTAAAAATACAAGATAGTTGTCAGTACGGACGAGTGCTGTAATCGTCCTAGCTAATGCTAATAATAAAATATAGAAACAAATAATGGAAAAACTCATAAAACGGACAAATTCAATTTATCTCTGTCGCTGTTCCTTAAAATTGTGTTTGAAATGAAGGCTTTTAGAGAAAATTCACTGACAATTTAAATATCTTGTGACAGTCTCATGCATACATAACATCAATTAATAATTATTAGAGTTTTATGTATTATATTTATGTTTAGAGTTAACAATGACAAGATGAAATTTGTTGAATTTTTATTGGATATTAAATAAATTACAAACGTGAACTCTTAAGTAACTCTGTCTGTCTGCGCGTCTTTATCGCCTTAATCACAGAACACATTTCCATGAATTTGGTACATCCTTACAAATGATTACTAGAAACGGCATAGGTTTTTAATTATTTGATAAAAGTGGTGAAAACGTTTGAATCATTTTTGTCAGCGTTTTTTGAATGAAAGTCTATATAGAAATTCGTTAAAATTTTCGTTAAAATCAAATGAGCATATGCTCCATGATTTTTGCCTTTAATGTTTATAACAAAAATATTGAAGAAAATTTTCAATCATAAAACTAAAAAATATGATAACGAACACTTTTATTAAAATATGGACCACCTGACTCACGTGTAACCATTATTAGAACGAATGTTGTCTTAGACACACGGCCTAGGAACTTAATTTCTGAATAAATGTTTTATTTATCTTCTTTCTTATTGTTTACTTCACTGCTAACAGTCTAATATAGATAACTTTTTTACTGATCGAATATAGTCCTTGCCGTGTACGATAAGAAAAAGGTTCAACTTAAAATTTAGATATATTTATAAATTTATTGAATCTAACTTACACTAAATAACAATCTTACAATGGCGTGTACTAAAACAATTGTAAATAATTAATCTTTAATTAACCTCATAAAAAGAGATAAGAATAGAGCAAATTATGCACCTAATAACAAGAGTCAGAATACTACTTCTATTGCGGGTACTTAGAGAAAAGAAGTCTCGATGTTGAAATTATGTCTGTCCGAGATCGTGTATAAAAGACAGGTCTGAAATATACAAAGGGGAGATCTTTGTAAACCGCTACCCGGAACGAAACTCCTCAAGTGTAATAAGTGTTGTGCATCTGTGACAGTGTTAGTGTATTGAGTGTTATTATCCATCGACTCGTCAGTACGAGACATCTTAGCTGTGTCGTGGTCACGTAAGCCATGTCAATATTTTTGAAGTTATACTCTTTAGGCGCGTTATGAAAAAATTATGAGAGTGAAATTTACGATTTGTGACGCAAAATTAACAGTTTATAATGAAAACGGTGAAAATGTAATAAGGTCCATATTACATAGTGATAAGGTTGATTTTTGTGTAGTGATAATGGAGTTGTCGTTTTTTATTGAAGTTATTTGCGATAGTTGTTGCATAATGTGCTCTATGAGTTGGGATTAAGGTTCGTTTTTGGTATATATATATATTATTATTAATAATATATTTTATATTATTTAAATTTATATTAAATATATTATTATATAAATATATTAATATTTGTAATGATGTTTATTCAACTTGATATAATGGTAATATTTTTATTCATTTAATATATCAACATTGTGATGTATCTATGTAATACTTTTTAGATAAGCGCCATCTAGTGACACATATTCAAAGCTTCTGATTTATAGTACCGCTGTACAAGTAAGCCAACATCTCTTAGGAATTCTACATTTGTAAGCGAACAGATGGCGTTGAACTACCAGTTATATGATATATCAAAGTACGTCTTGTGAATCCATAAATTCTTAATCGAATTATTTATGATTAGTTCTTGTAAATCTATATTATTTTTAATTGTCTTAATTATTTTTGATTGATATTACTTACTATTTGTGAATATTATTGAAAAAATTGTGCTTATATACTTTTCAAGTGCTCGATATAATTGAGGTTAACTATCCGTATGTATTATTTATTGATATAAATTAAAATACTTTTATTTAATATAATTAACACTAAATATTATTAAATTATTAATGTTAAATACTTATTATTGGTTATTTATAATTAGTTCTTGTAAATCTATCATCTTTAATTATCTTAATTATTTTTGATTGATATTACTTACTATTTGTGAATATTAGTGAAAAAAATTGTGCATTATATCCTTTTTCAAGTGCTCCAATATAATTGAGGTTAACTATCCGTATGTATTATATTTTGATATATATTAAAATACTTTTATTTATTATAATTAACACTAAATATTATTTATTTGCGATAGTTGTTGCATAATGTGCTCTATGAGTTGGGATTAAGGTTCGTTTTTGGTATATATATATATATTATTATTAATAATATATTTTATATTATTTAAATTTATATTAAATATATATATTAAATATATTATTATATAAATATATTAATATTTGTAATGATGTTTATTCAACTTGATATAATGGTAATATTTTTATTCATTTAATATATCAACATTGTGACGTATCTATGTAATACGTTTTAGATAAGCGCCATCTAGTGACACATAATCAAAGCTTCTGATTTATAGTACCGCTGTACAAGTAAGCCAACATCTCTTAGAATTCTACATTTTGTAAGCGAACAGATGGCGCTGAACTACCAGTTATATGATATATCAAAGTACGTCTTGTGAATCCATAAATTCTTAATCGAATTATTTATGATTAGTTCTTGTAAATCTATCATCTTTAATTGCCTTAATTTTTAATGATGCCAAAGAAGTATAACTTCTCACGCGCGTACATAAGTACACGCACCCATTTTTAGTTTAAGAGACGTTTAGTTGTTGTTATCATTTTTACTTTTTAAAATTCTCTTCAGATTTCTAAAACAAGTTTTATTTTACCAGTTATCAAAATGTAGAGGATTATTTTGGTGTACTAATTAAAACGATATAATATTGTTCATGGTTTAGTAAATACTGCATGTACATGTACTATTTAAACCTCTTCTTACTCAAAACATGTTTTGTTTTAATACTTGCTGTTGTTGACAAATTGTAATAACATAATTCTATATTTAAAATGGTGGTAACGAAATAACATTGACAATATGACGCCCAATATCTTAGTTGGTCCTGTGACCATGGGAAGGGTTGAAAAGTCTGGTACTAATTAAATAATTATGAGTTATTAAACGCGATAAAATCCATTCAACTTTATTTTTAAATTTATTATTTTGTATTTGGACTTTTGTACTAAGAAAAGCTAGTCACATAAAGATTTCCAGCAACAAAATGGTCTGATGGTTGATGGGCCAATAAGGTCTGGTGGGCGCGTTCAGGAAGACGGAGCGTTAGTCCACCCCGACCAGGTAGGATACCGATCTCCATACAATAGCCTTGAGATCTTGGCGTTCATTACGGACGGATAAAGACTTGAATGAATAAATAAAAAAAAACTTCTTATTGCTTTTTATCTTAATTTTATTTATCGATAACTATTTAAAATCTTAAAATATGTATAATCTTAATTCTGATGCCTTGAAGGTTGTGTGGCAGGAACTCGTTTACTCTTATCTCAACCCCACCAGCTCTAGCCGCCGAAGAGACCCATCATGTCCTACGACCAATCACCTCTGGGCGCGTCGGACCTCACTTTGGGCAGGTGATTCCCCAGACGTACATCCAGGAGCCATGGGAAAGATTCCCCCATGGCTCCACCTTCATTGTGAAGGACAAGTAAGGCAATACGCTTATTGTATACATATTTAATTTACATTCAGGCGTACCTATTAAAATGTGATAGATTTAATGTGTAGGTTAGCTCCATAGCTTTAAAAGTATTTTTTTACGATTATCACACTGCCTCAAATAATGTGATATTCATAAAAATGAAATTACCTCAACCCAAAGTTAAAGCTTTTTTATTTACACTGCCAAGAAGTGTTTAAACATATGACATTTAAGCTCCGTAGGGGAACAGTGTATGTTTGCTGTCATATATGTACGTATTACTTATTGTTTACTCTCCGGAGCTTTGACATGGAGCACCTTGTATACTTTGTATTGCGGTGCAAATTAAATAGCATGCTTTTAACTTTTTCCAACAAACAGCCTCGGGGAATTTCATAAATTTATAACAATTGCTTGATATAAAATAATACTCATACGTTACCGTAACAAATATGTAATGTGTATGTTGAAAATAATCTCACAAAGGATACGTACTTTTGTATCATAATTTCTAAAGACATGTGATGGTCAAAAAACTCGTAGTTCCGCTGAGAGACAATGATTTTAACATTGGATTCTAAAATAATATTGATGCTACCCTTGTTCACTATAAAATACCAAGCCCTATTCAAGAGAAACAAAAAGAAAAGTACCTAGAAACGAATTTTTTTTTTTTAAGTTTAGAATGTTTTTTTAATGGTCTTGTTACCTTTTTAATCCTACCTTAATCCTACCATAATCCTACCATAATGCACTTTTTTTGTGGTCATTGTTGAAAATGCAATGGATTCGCCCTTGCTAATGATTGACCTGTAAACATGCAGAGTTATTGTTCTTGATTATGTGTTTCGTGAGTCGAAGATCGAACTCATTACAGGCAGTCTGTTACGGCATTATATTGTATTAATTCTACTACTACATAACGTTGGGTTCTATTAAATGCGAGTGAGCATAGTAGTTTGTTTATTTATGTTATATAATAAACTTTATATAACTTAAAGGATATCTAAAAATCCCCTAATAGAGAAGACGTGCATTAGGGGAGGCCTTTGTCCAGCAGTGGACTAAAACAGGCTGATGATGATGATGATATAATTTATATGATTAAATATGCATAAAATATGTGTATAAACACTACTCAGATTATAAATTTTAGTTGAGCATAAGCATAGCCAAGCCATTAAATCTATTATGTACACGCGGTACCAAACATTAGGCCTATGGGGCTTAATGTGTTCCTAATGGTTTTTAAATACGGCAATATGTTAGTGCCGATATCTGTGACATTAACTGTCGCATATATTTACGAAATTACTCTTATTATAAAAATAAAATATTTGACCAGATAGATTTCATTGAGTATCCATATTTTAAAGTTGTTGTTCATCATCTTCTCCATTAGAGAGCTTTGTGACCGTATCCCATCACCCTAGTCCACTGCGGATTGGTGCATTAACCGACTACTTACATGGCTATCCGACGCATGGATCTTCTTATTTTTCAGACAAGAGGTATCAGCCCAAATTACCTTAACCAACTAGGAAAATTTTATGAGACCCGCAGGTTTCAAACCCACGACCTCCGATTTCTAAAGCACACGACCTTACCACTAGGGTACTGAGGCAGTTTTTGTGAGGTTTCCTATTTCTTGAAAATATTATTTTTACGTACCACTGTTTTTACAATACAGTGGATTGTAAAATAATTAATTGCAATAAAATACGTAAAATTACGGATTTTTAACGTCATTTATTTTCAGGATCTTTTCAGCATCCATGATCACGGAAAAACTAAGATACAGGTATATATGTATATGCTGATACAGACATATTCCATCTAACTCTTTTGTAGTTCTTAATTTGTGCACACGCCTATGTTGCAGCGATTAGTATATTTTATAACATAACACTTGTGCAAATTAAGTAACTGCCCAGATCTTCATATTTTTACGAAGTAAAAAAACGATTAAAATATTCTCAGTAAGAACTATAAGTACATCTACGATTCAATATATTTAAAATCAAGAGTCCAAACATATTTTTTTACGACGAATTTACTGAGCTTAAAGTAAGATTAAATAATGTTATCTTAAATTAATATCATCATCATCATCATCATCATCAGCCTGTGATAGTCCACTGCTAGACATAGGCCTCCCGTAATACACCCGTATCCATTAGGGGGGGTTTTGGACCGTGTCCCACCACGCTGGTCCAATGCGGGATGGTGGGTGGACCGACTTTTTACAAGCCCATCCGACGCATGGATCATTTTACTTTTCAGACAATTGGGTGATCGGCCCAAATTGCCCCTAACCTACTAGGAAACAACAATGAAAATTTGTTGAGCCCCCGCAGGATTCGAACCCACGACCTCCCGCCTCCGCTTTCTAAAGCATACGCCCATACCAGTAGGCTTAAATTAATATATCTTATGACATCACGAAATTGATCGCGTGCGTAAAGTTATTTGGATAATAAGATAAGTAGATACTCACATTTACGTTGAGTTATGAACACAATTGTATGTAAATGTTCATTATGATTCGTGTATACATACGTTTGCATAAGCTTTTAAATTACCATAAGGTATCAGTACGAACGACATTCTGGGTTATTCCTTAGCAGCAATTGTGCACATAAATGCTATAATATACGACGCGTCTTTAACACTGCATTAATCATGACGCACATCGTTGATTAAGGTTTAGAAAAGAATACTTTTTAAACAATCGTTACTTGAGATATTTTGAACCGACTTTAAAAAAAGGAGGAGGTTCTCAATTCGTCTGTATTTTTTTTGTTTGCTGCCTCAGAACTTTAGCCTGGGTGTACCGATATGGATGTTGTTTTTTTTTTAATTTGAAAGCTGATGCTTCCCGTTTGGTCCCATAGCAATTTGTTTCAGTTCTGACCGTGGCATCTATGAAAAAACTGAATAAGTCTGAAATTTATATTAAGTATGTGCTTAACAAATGGACAATTAATAGCTCAATATCACGCCATTCGATTTCGATAATTTATTTATTAGAAAGAATGTAATTTAATGGCATTTTCATAAGAGTTTGGTTAGGTTTTGTATCTGGTTTGTTTAAATTTTGTTATTATTGTAGTATTAAGTATCCTCTACATCAAGGATCGTCAGGAAATGCTATCGGATGCCTATTTCTGCAGCAGAACAGAAGTGTTTAAATAAAACCTCTTCCGGTTTGAATGCTTCAGCAACAATTGTAACTATTTGGTAAACGATTTGTTAAGTTGACAAGGCTACAATTGCGATTCAGAGCGTCTAACACTGTGTTTCATATGGGTTGTGAATGTCCATAGAATGTTCTCTTCGTCTTATAAAATAAAATTTTATTTACTGTTATAGAATTTTTTTTAGCCGTTTCAGTAATACCAGTATTCTACTAACTAGGCTTGTAACACTCCAACAGCAGTAATTATACTGAGCCATATTCTAAATAGTCTTGGCATACATTAGATTGATTATATAATATTGGAATATATGGAATAGTATACTTAGTGTCTTATTTGTAGAATTACTGTTGGTAAGTCCCCTTTTTACAAGGGACCGCCTGGGACGGCTTTAGTGTGAACTACTGTGTTCTGGTTTAAAGGTCAGTGTAGCCAGCGTGTTTACTGGGTAACCGAGAGACTTAACCATATGTCTCGCGATAGGCAGCACATCGGTGATACCCTAAAATTGCCCATGTTCATGGGTGTCGGTGACAAATTCCCATCAGGTTAAAAAAATATTAAAACCGATTGACGCCATCTATAGCACTTAATTTATGTACGCGCAGAACTTAAGTCTACGTTACATAATGCCCTTAGGATAATTTGAGACTGCGACTATATTAATGTAGTAGCTAGGTTTCAAGCAACTACTTTCAAAATAATATATATATAGCTTATATTTTATTAATGTCCTTTTGGTCCCGTTAATGAGTGCAATAAAATAGAGATTTTTGCACATTGCATATTTATGTCTAAAGTTTTTACTTTCATTATAATTACTTAAAAGTATGTTTGTACAATCCGCTTTAATCATTATACACTCGCTTGGGGGCAACCACGCCGAAGTTCGGACTACAGTAATTTGCTCGACGGCTAGCCGGTTATTTCCCTGAGGTGGGAAGTTGTAAATAAATTGGAGTCTCACTTAACCTTCCGGCACGATGTTTGTTTATTATTATTTGAAAGCTAATTAAAAATAATTGGTAAAAAGTTTTATTTTAATAAGAAGAAAATCGATAATTCAAAAATAGTGATTTCTCTACCATACACACAGAGTTTTTTTTTTTTACGGATGACTCACGTTGGTGGAGTTAAACGCTACAACCCGGCGGGTTCGAGGGGCTGTGCAACTTTAAGTATGCAGCAGACTTCACCTCTTTTCTGTCTTAGCTCGGGGACCCTGAAGGGGACCTCGGCTCAGCTCCCTTCTTTATCCCGTAAGCGGGCTTGATTGAGGTGCCCGATGGGCCCGAACCTCGGCTCGGTAGGTTGCTTTAGAATATTAGTGAACCGGTGTGGGTTGTCAGATCTCCATCCAGCGCGTCCCCAGGTTGCGAAAGGAAACGCCCCAGATATGGAGGGTACCGGCTTGGGCCGCGCGGACAGAAACTGACAGGGTGCTGCGTCTCTGCTCCGTTAAAGGGTGGAGGATGTGGCGAGAGCAGTTGCTCCCAGAGGTAAGCCTGTCGTGGCGGGACTCAGACCCTCGCTCCCGGTACCCTCTTTGTTAAGAGGAACAAGGATGCGAGCCGGTCTACCACTTGAGTGCGTCAGAGCCTCGCCGAGCGTAATGTAAATAGCAAAGGTATGAATGTGTGTGTGGGGATTGGGGCAAAGGGAAGAGCGATATGTATGAATGAAGTCCCGAGGAGGACGGTGTGATTCATTCGGTGTATTGCACTCGGCTTTGCTGAATGCCGGGCGATCTAGGCCTGTCGCAGGTGTCGTGGATCACGTCTCGCGGCCTGCGGCAGTGCTGAGGATCCCTGCCTTTATTGCTGGACCGCGAAGGATTAACCTCTCTAAAAACCGTGATCTCGGCGTTGTGGTACGTGGCGTCGGGTGCTCGCAAGAGCTGGCTGGAACGATACACCAGCCATTGGCAGCCAACCTGAGTCTTCCGCCCCAAGTGTATATGAGTTACCGGTGCTATATGGTCCCTGGGCCGGTGAACTTCCATTACCTAATATTCGTGGGATTTTAATGGAAGAAATTAAATCAAAACTAATAAAGAAGGAAACCGAAAAGAATGATAATGGCGTGAAACCGGACTCTGATACTCTCCGGTGCAAACCAGGTGAGGGCCGACTCTCTAATGATGAAGGCGCGGGGATCTCCCCTGAAATTAAGATCTCCCTTGAAATAAAGAAAGCGCACGAGAAAGGAGACGGCTGGCACTACAAGTGAATCCTCTAGTGAGGAAGACCAGCCGGCGCAGAAGGTGCTGTCGCGAGACTAGCGGGGGCGTTTTGAAACGCCCCAACGCGACAACTGCAAGATCGCGGACCAGTAGCGGCAGCCAGCGGACGCCACCACTGATCTAGTCCAGCTGGCAAAGACCAGAAGGCCCAAAGGCAGCAGACGTGCAGAAAAGACCGTACGCTCGAAGAAATTGTGGAGCCGCTCGGAGGGGCGAGCCGTACATGAGGATGCCTTGAAGGCGGAGGACGCAAGGGCTCTGAGCATCATCTCCCAGGTTGCCAAATTCGGCAACCTGAAGGGCACCTAGGTCCGTTCCCTAAACGATTCCGCCTCCACTGTCAGACAGGTGGTGGACATCATAAGTCGCCCCACCCAGTCGGAAGAGATACGGAGGTACTCGGCCCACAAAGAGGCTCTTATAGCCAGGGTGGAGGCGCTTGAAAAAGAAGTGCGGCGTCTGCGGCCCCTCGAAAAAGAGAACCGGCAGCTGAGGGCTGCAGCAAATAAGGATGTCCACGTTGAGGGACTGCCTACTGATTTGGAGCAAATCCTGCGGCGTCTCATCGTGGACATGGCGGACCCCATGCTTCGAGCCCACCCTGACGACATTGCAGACCGCCTCTTGCCGGAGAAGCGGCTACTTCCTCCGCTGGCCGCCGAAAAACGCGCGGCCCCTACTTTCGCGGCAGTGGTGGGGCCTGCTGCTGCCCCTGCTGCTGCCCCTACTGCGGCCCCTGCTGCCCCTACTGCCTCACTGCGTGCAGCAACAGCGGTAGGAGTGCGTGAAGGCGCTCCCAAGGCGATGGGCGATGCCCCTTCTAACCTTCCCCATAAAGGGAAGGCCAAGAAGGAAGAAAAGGGCACAGACAGTCAGACTACGCAAGTGGCAGCAACGACGGCACCATAGCATTCCACGGATAGGTGGACGCTGGTGACGTGCCGTAAAACGGCCAAGCCTGGCGCTGGCCCCAAAGCGACGACGGCAACAAGGAGGGTGCGGAAATTAAAGGCTCCTAGCTCGTCGGCTGTAGTCATCAAACTGCCGGGCGCAGCTGAGAAAGGTCATTTATTCTGACATCCTCTAGGATGCCCAGAAAAAGTATAAACTGGAGGATATCGGCATTGATGGCCTCAGGTTCCGCAATGCGGCAACGGGGACCCGTACCCTCCAGGTTCCAGGGGCCAACAGCGGAGAGAAGGCTAACCAATTGGCAGAAAAGCTTCGTCAATTGGTAGGCCCAGAGGTGGCAACAATATCCTGGCCCGAAATGTGCGCGGATCTTCGCATCTCGGCCTGGATGATTCCGTTGACAAGACGGAGGTGGCTGAGGCGGTAGCGCAAAAAGGCATCTGCCCGGTCACCTCGTAAGTCGAAAAATCCGCCGGAACCAGTCCGGTCTCGGTGGATAGTGGTGAGCTGCTCTGTGCAGCCACCAAAAAGTAATTGAGTGGGGCGCCTCCTAATTGGGTGGTGCTCGGTGCGAGATCAAACTCTTGCGGCACGTCCGATGCGCTGCTTCCGGTGCCTAGAAATAGGGCACGTAGCAGAGCAGTGTCATACGGGCGTCGACCGCAGCAGTGCCTGTTACCGCTGCCAGCTGCTGCCACCAGAGCAGATGCTGCGAGGCCGCGCCGCACTGCGTCCTGTGAGCCGCGGCTAACAAACCATCTGGCCACAAGTTGGGTAGTGCGGCCTGCACCACGAAACCCGACAAGAGGCGAAGGAGTAAGATGAGGCCTGGGCTTGGAAGCCAGGTGCCCAAGCCCAGCGCTTCGGTTGAGAGGACTCAAATGACCGTCGAATAAAGATGGCCACGCTGAGCATACTGCAGACAAATCTGAACCACTGCGCCAGAGCTCAGGATCTGTTGTTTCAGAGCATGGCGCAGTGGTCGATTCAGGTGGCCGTAGTGGATCTCAACGCCAAATCATCGGCTTGCGGTTCACTTGCGGCAGATGCGCAGAGTGCATCGTGGCGCGGCGCCAGTACAACCATTGTTGAGGGCGACGGCGCAGAGACACGGCTCTGGAGGCCGAATTACTAGCCTCTTTCAGCAGCAAAAGATTGGCACTTAAAGTGGGAATAGACGAGGTGATCGCCGCGGCTAGAGAGGAGTTGTTGGCGGAGCTGGACAGTGATCCGTAGTGGCGGCCCAGCAAAATGGTTATGAACAGGCCTCGTCCTTGGGCCCCCCCACTCGCCAAGAGCCTGGCGCTGCAGTTAGTTGCGGCGATCGCCGAGGCTTTATTCCCACAGCGAGAGATGCACACGGCACCTTCGATGGTCCCAAATGGCATGGGTGAGGTCGACCCAGTCGCGTAAGCGCCAGAAGTCACCCTGGGGGAGTTCGGTGCAGCCCTTCTTAAAATGAGGGGCAAACGTACCGCCCCAGGTCATCAATGGCATTCCAGGACGCGCTGGCGCTGGCCCTAAGAGACGCCCTGGAGTTCAGAGTGAGGGCGATGTTTTCTGCCTGTCTGGCTCAAGCCTTAATACCACAGAGGTAGAAGACAGGCAGACTCGTCCTCATTCAAAAGAAGGGGCGTACTGCGGACTCACCCTTCGCCTATAGGCCGATCGTGTTGTTGGACGATGTGGGAAAACTCTTTGAGAGAATTGTGGCGTTCCACATCGTCCAGCACCTGGAGCACGTCGGCCCGAATCTGGCGGAGTGGCAATATGGCTTCCGTAAGGGCCGGTCGACCGTTCACGCGGTGCTGCCGGTCAGGTCCCTGACGCAGGCTGCGGTGTCTCTCGACATCGCCAACGCTTTCAACACCGTGCCCTGGGCCTCGCCAGGAGGCGCTCCCATACGCGGGTGCCTCCCTACCTGAAGGTGATTGGGGCCTACCTGTCGCATCAACGTGTCGAGTTCCCGTGCCGAGATGGGCTTCGGACCATCGAGATGTCGTGTTGAGTTCCACAGGGGTCGGTGTTGGGACCACTCCTGTGGAACGTTGATTTAGATTGGATGCTACGTGGCGACAATATCGAGGTTGTCGACGTCACTCCCGTGGTACCAATTTTCGCAGGGCTGCGATTCTCGCCGCTGCCGGGGTCGCTCAAGTTATTAAGCGCATTTGGCGGCTCGAACTGAATTGGCGCTCGAAAATCCGAGGCCCTGTACTTTTACGGGCCGTGGACGCACCACCTGTGGACGCCCGCTAATCGTTCGGCGACCACGTCGACGTCAAGCCGACAATGAGCTATCTCGGCCTAGTCCTGATGGAAATTTTGCGCCCGGTTGCGCGCTTCGCACCTAGTAGCGAGAGCAGTCGGCTCTCGGCGAGACTGCTCCCCAACAATGGAGGACCAGCAGCTCCTGTCGCGGCCTGTACGCCGAGGTCATCAGGTCCATGGTCCTGTACAGGGCACCCTGTGGTGCACACAAAGGAAAGTACCGCGGTACTAAGGAAGGTGTTAGCTATCTGGGCCGTAGGGCTGGACCATCTCCGGTGAGGCAGGCGTGCCTGTTGGCTGGCTCCTTGTCCTGGGACCTGGATGCAGAAATCTTCGCGTCACTGTTTTCTGGCGCGAGCGAGCAGGTCTCAGGGCTGCAGGCCAGCCCAGAAAGATCAGGGGCGCAGAGATGGTGCCGCCCTTGCCTAACAGGAATGGGAGCTGCGGCTGGAGCAACCCAGCGCCAGGCGTCGAACTTCGAGACCATACACCCCGTTTAAATGGTGGGGACACGGCTCCTAAAATTCCGCGCGACGCAGGTTCTCGGGGACACGGCTGTTTCGGGAGGTACCTGTGCCGCGCGCCAGCTGAGCCTCTGAGGATGCCACCACTGTGGCGTATGTGAAGACGCGGCAAGCGCGGAAGAGTGCCCAGCCTGGCTCGAGCAGCGCCGAGGCTGTGTAGATCGTGGGCGACGCCGCTTCCTGCTGGCTGCAGGGATGTTGAGAGCGAAAGGTCGTGGGGCGACATCCTTGCTTTCTGCGGGACGTGATGGCCGGAAGAAACCGCGGAATGGTCAGAGATGCCAACAGCGCCCTGGCTATCCGCAGAAGAAGCCGGGTGCCGAAGTGGCGTACGCGCGCAACCTTCCCCTGACACTGGCCCCTGGGCGCTGGCGAGTGCCGCCGCCCAGAAAGGCTCAGAGGGAGCGCCGTGCTGTTTGTTCACTGCGCCAAGCGACAGTCGGGTGTCCCACACCGGAGAGAGGCACGAGAGGCCGAGGGCCACTGTTATCGCGCCCGAGCCGGCTACACGACACGAAAGAAACAACCTTGGTTTTGGGTATGCCGACCGCTCCATCTTGGTCTGGGGGCCCACATATTCCTGCTGCCCCTCACTCTGGCGGCGGGAATCCGTATCTGGATTTTCCAACGGCAAAAAAGGACTTATGCGTGAAAGAGTTAATAACCGCCCTATCTTGCTGGTGAGAATCGCCAGGTGACGTGCCGATATCTGTTATACGTGATATGTTTGCCCTCGAGAGAAGTCCTTTGGGCGAGGACATATATGTTGCGTCTTTGTGAGTTAAAACGTGCTTGCCGATATCTCATCATCTGGATCTGTAATCGCGTATCGCTCTTTGGTGGATGTCGTTTTTAGCAGTGAAGTTGTTGGTTCGTAAGCGGCGGCGCTCGAACTAGTACATTTGGGTTTTGCGAGCAATTTCAGATCTAGTGTGCAGGTCAATGTTGCCAGGTATTATGGCGCACCATTGGCCCTGCCATGAAAACTGTTTGCAGGACTGAATTTTCAATGTGTGTTCTTTTGCATGTGAAAGATGGGACTGATATGTTAATATAGGACTATGACTGTCTTGTATGTAACACCTCATTGCGAGATAACCTTTTGGATGAATTAATGGAAGAAGTCGACTAAGATAGGCCGCTCTGGTTTGACCCGCGTTATGTGCGGGCCAGATATTGAGGATTTATCTAAGATTACCCCAGGTGTTTGGTCTGATTTACAAGGGATAAGGCATTTTAAGAATCGGACATTGGAAGGAAGACACGGTCTGCGTCGCGTGAATAAAATGGCCGTGGTTTTGGAAGGATTAATTTCTATTCTCCATTTTCGGAACCATTCCCTAGGATATTGGCCGTGGATTGAGTCTTTAACTACAAGGATAGGACATCTACTGGTTGGATATATGCAGTTGTCATCTGCGATTAAGGCGGTGTCTACAAGACGGTCCTGTGGGATATCATTGGTATACAAGTGAGACAGGACTGGGCCTAATACGGAGCCTTGGGGTACGCCGCTCGGACCAGTCGAGGTAGTGATTAGTTCCTCTACGCGGTATCGAAACGTTCGATTCCTGAGAAAGTCTCGTATGATGAGTACGTGACGGTCGGGCACGCCGAGCTTATAACTTATATATAAGCCCTTCGTCAATACTTTATCGAACGCCTTCGCCACGTCGAGAACGCTCCGTCTTATGGTATCCTGATAAGCTGACTTTAATTTCTCCGTGATGCGGTGAATTTGGTTTTGTGCAGAGTGCTTGGCTCAAACCGAATTGAATGGGGGTAGGAGCCCTTTAGATTTCATAAATCTAGCGGGCTAGGACAAGACGTTCATATATTTTTCCGAAACCCTTGAGGCTAATGGGACGATAGGAACTGTGGAGTGCTGGTGGTTTGCCAGGTTTGAGGAACCCTATAACTTTAGCATCCTTCCAAGTGTTTGGGAATATACCCTTGGAAAGAGCTGCGTTATAAATCAGTACTAGGATGTTAATTATATGTTCCGGTAAGATTTTAATGACGCGGTTGTTTATGCCGTCGGTTTTAGATTTTTGATAATCGACTGAACTTTGCTTTCGGTTACCGGTAAAGTTAAATCGTGAGGAGGAAGTTGGGTCAATCGCTCGACCTCGCTCTCCACCTTTTGGCGGTGAGCGGCATCGATCGGTTGAGTGCTTGGCGTGCATTGGGCCTCTGGCTATCGGCTGACATTCGGCTTTTCTTCATCGAAAACGCTAAAGGAGCATGAGGAAGGTTAGGATTGGATAGAGGCGGCATCGGAGGGTTCCAATTCCACCCATTAGACTTTTAGGAAGTTGCCAGAAGGCCTGATGGGATGGGTGACAATTGCTAGATCTGTTTCCCACGATCTTTCTGAATTCAGCTACGCGCGTCTTGGACTGATGTTCAGGGCGCGCAGCTGTCTCAGTTCCGTTCGGTTGGATACCAATCGTAGGCACGAATCGCAGCCCTCTTGCGTCGCAGACGTCCTTATGTCGTTTGTAGGGCCAGCGGAGCTTTTTCCTCCACCGGGACTTGCTTCGAGGGCCTCGACGACACTTTGGACATGTCTTGTGAGCGCATGAGCAGCAGATTCGCGTCATTACACTGTGCAGGACTTTAGGAATGGCATCTAGGTGTGGCGAGCTAGTGCAGTCTAGCTGTGATTTGAGTTTGCCAGTCAACTATGGTTTTGGATATAATATTTTGGAGTCGGTGGTCTAATTTGAGGATGAATTGGCAATGATCGAGGTTAGATCTTCTATGAACTCTATACCTCTAAAAGCGCGATTGACGTTTTAAGGAGGGCAAATCAAGCACATCCGATCTGTTGCCTACCATGTGCGGTTAGTGCGTATGCTCAAGCGGAGCAACGACACTGAAGTTAAGGTTCAGATAGTGCATCTAGTGCTGCACTCGCGAGTTGATTTGTAGTAGTTCCATCGGTGTGCTTGCTATTGAAGTCGCCTGCCAGGAATGACGCGCCTCTGAGGAGAATAGCGTCTTGAAGTCGATTCAATTATCTCGGATGAGCTTCTACATGGTAAGTAGACCGAGGCTATGGTAATTGGTGTGTTCCTGTCATGGCTAGCCTACAGACCGAGGCTCTAGATGCGTAAGCGTCGACGACGTGTCGATTGCTGTACAGTGCAAGGACTTTTATAATAAATGAGCGTGCCGCCGTGAAGCGCCAGTCCGATCCTTTCTTATAATGTTGTAATTAGCGATTTTCGGATCGCCTCTACCGGGTTTTGGAATGTCTCCTGACTAGTAGAATGTCGACGTCGTTTTCGCGTAGGAAAACTGAAATTTCGGTGCTTTAATCCATGAGACCGTTTGCGTTAAAATGAAATATTTACTGCGCTGACTTTAGACGGCCCGGGCCGTTTCTTCTATTTCGTGTGGGCGTGTTTCCATTTAGTGTCTCGTAATTAAGTCGACTACTGCCTATACTTACGAGTATGGCCAGACGGTCAGGTTACCGACGACGGCGTCCGAATTCCGCGGTAAGGCGATCGAGCTCTGCGAGAGTCGATCTGTCCGGCTAACGTTTCAAAGTTGCTGCCATTGCTATGGCTACAGCAAACTGTGGAGCTACGCGGAGCGCTTGTTTTGTGGTGCGGCGCCGCGCGGAGCACGCTGCTACCTGTGGTGGCGGTTGTTGCCACGGTATTGGAGCGCTATGCAGAGCTGCAGACTGGATTTGCCGCCGGAATGGGTCGGTGGGGCGGGAAGGAGTGAGGAGGCACCTGGGGCGCCTTGGGAAGGATGAGGGTGGTGGTGCCTTCCCGCTTGGGCGCTTTAGGGCAGCCTAGGTAATTGGCCGTGTGGCCGGTGCACATGCAGTTGACCAATCCGGCGACACACAGAGTTTCTACTGTATATGGAAATTCTTATATATTTCTACTGACAGATAGCATTTGAGTACATATTTTATGTTAAATTCAAATTCAAATTCAAATATCTTTATTCAATATGAAGTTTACAATTGCTTATTGATTGTCAAACACACTACACCGGTTCGGAAAAGGACGCCCAGACCTGAGAAGAACCGGCGAAAGAACTCACGGGCTATTTTTTGTCATCTTTTAAAATAACAAACATTGTTGTAGCATTACGTACATATTTTATATTTTATGTATATATTTTATGTTATATAACATTGTCGTACGTGTCACAATCAGACTCAGGAATTTTCATAAAAAGCCTTTTTATAAGGGGTAAGAAAGGAAGATTACAAAATTGTATTTTATGCTTTTAAGAGACGCGTATACTCGGCAGTAAACGCTAAACAATAACAATAAAATATGGCTGACTTCTAACAAGTATAACTATTTAATGCAATATGAGCAGTAGGGTGGAATGAAAGTGGTTGTGTGTAGAAATCGATGATCCTAAAAAACCCTCTGTTCATACCAAAATTCAGACATCTATGACTTTATCTTCAGGTGGCGCACCTTGAAGGTAGTTTACAAAAACTTACTTTTACGCTAGTTGGCTTCCACTATTCTAAAGTCTATTTACGATTTAACTTTATAAACGTGGTGTTTTAATTGTATCAAAGTGTTATCTCGTATACGAGATCTATTTTATATAGTAAATACAATTATTAAATAAAATTACTTTACGGATTTTATCGCGTTTATTTTACATTTTAAATTCCGACGTTTCGAACACTTTCCAGCGGCCGTGGTCACGGGTAGACTGAGATGTCATGCGTCTTCTTGCCAGTGCTGAAGCTGGGTTTCCAGATCTTAATTTTTATTAATTATTTTTAATCTGTACTCGCGATAAAATCCGTAAAAGTAATTTTAGTTTAATAATGTATAATATTGCCTAAGCAATAGAAATAATTATAAATACAATTAACTATATAAAGCGAAAAAATTAATAAAAATTAATATTTAACAAATTAGTGAGTCAACACAAATTTTAAACGCGCATAAATTCGGACCGTTTGTAACAAATTTACCGCTGTAATATTTTACGAGACTGTGTGAAATTAAATCTTATTTTATATTATAAGCATTGAATGTTATGAAATGATACATAGTATAATTTTAATTATAAATTAAATATGCTGGTGGTAGGTCCCATTTTTACAGGAGACCGCCCGGCAC
Source organism: Lamproptera curius (assembly GCA_029286875.1). Taxonomy (NCBI): domain Eukaryota; kingdom Metazoa; phylum Arthropoda; class Insecta; order Lepidoptera; family Papilionidae; genus Lamproptera; species Lamproptera curius. Next base: position 25,042 of record JAGSMT010000689.1, read on the forward strand.
CACGGTGGTACCAAACTAGAGTTGGTACCACCGCGGTGCATTTTCTACCGCAAAGCAGTTGTGTAAAAACTATGCTGTTTTCCGGTTTGAAGGGCACTGTAGCCAGCATATTTACTGGGTAAACGAGACTTAACATCCTATGTATCACGGTAGACGGTGTGTTGGTCGTACCATTAGTACTGCCGATGTCTATGGGCGTCGATGACCTCTCCCTCATTCATTGTAATAATTAATATTGTAATTGAATTATATCGTTATTCATAATATAATTTTTCCATTTTATACTTACTACAATCTGTTCAATAAATATATCACCTGTTCAATAATAATCACGAATCATTCAACAAGTTGTTAGTGTTATTGTTATTTTCTAGTCCGTCAGGGCATTTTAATCCGATTCTAAGGTTCCTGAAATCTACGGCTATGCTTTGAGTTGAAAAAAGTCGATAATATCTTTGTTTATTTTTCAGTATTTTGTGAATCCATCAAATTTATGCTATCTATATTCTGGCTCATTGCAATAACTGGTATTCTAGTGATATTAGTACAAAACCTCGAATTTTTAATCGATAACAAAGAAAAAAAAGGAAGTATATAAAAGTAAATCGTCATTAAAAATTAATGGTATTATTTTTAATGACGAATAGAACACCTGATGGTAAGAGCCATACCTATCAGAATCACTGTGTAAGATGCCCCAGCTCCACTGGTCGCTTTGCCAACGTTAAGAATTTAACCCAATAGTTATACTGCCTTCGTGACCCTTAAAACCGGAGGACAGTAGTGTTTAAACACTAACGTTTTGACGGCAGATTTTGCCCCGGCGCTGGTACTTACGCACATTTAAAAGTATCTCAAGTAACTAAGTAATTTTTCCGCAACTTAAATAACCATGTGTGTCGTGACTTATGCAGTATTCGAGACGCGTAGTATATTACAGTATTTATGTAAATGCAGTAGGTTCATGTTTAAATGCCGCCGTAGATTACCCCTGCAATGTCGTTTGAACTGATATCTTATGGTAATTTGAAAGCTAAAGCAAACGTATGTACATGCACGTATCGTAATGAACATTTACATAAAATTGTGTTGATAACTCAACGTAAATGTCTTCGTATCATATTACCCTAATATGTTCATGCACATGATCGTGAAGATGAAGATGTTATTAAACATCCAATCTTAACTGTACTGAGTACATAGGCTAATAAAGTAAGCTCAGTAAATTTGACGTATGAAACATATTGCGATTTTCGGGTTTATATGCCAAAAAAATATATTAAGCCATGGATGTACTGGTAGTGTTTCTAAAAATAATATTTAAGCGTTTTTTATTTCAATATGAAGACCTGTGCCATTTCTTACTCCTGTTATTTAATTGTGTAATTAAATATATTTTAGTATCTAATTTTTGGTGTTGAAATACGAAAATGAGCAAAATTCAAATGTATAATAAATAAAATTGTTAGTTATTGCTTATAAATAACTTTTGTTTGATTGATTTTTACGCATTAATAATTATCTTCATCGTCATAAACGTCCTTTAGCAGTCCACTGATGGACACAGGCCTTTTTATTGAACGTCGAGACAGCGTACATTAAAAAAAGTTGCTCATAATTCGCTGAGCAGGTGGATTGGCAATTGATTAATTGCACTTGTACTGCGGATTTGTGTTACTCCCACTGTAAGGCAGATCCGCCATCAGGTGGGCGGTGGGGTCGTCATATCCCTACGCCATAATCATCATCAGCCTGTGTAAGTCCACCGCTGGACCTAGCCATCCCCTTGTCCATTAAGGGGTTTATAAACCGCATCCCACTACGCTGATCCAATGCGGGTTGGTGGGTGGAACGACATTTTTACATGCCCATCCGACGCATGAATCATCTTACTTTTTAGACAATTGGGTGATCAGCCTAAATTACCCTAACCAACTAGGAAACAACAATGAAAATTTCTATTCGAAGTCATGACCTCCGGTTTTAAAAACGCACGCCCTTACCAGACGGCTACAGAGGCAGTACGCCATAATTGTCACCGTAAAATAACAGTAATATAAAAGAATGTGCAAAATTTGTCAATAAGAGATGTTTTTCGATATTGTATCTTTTAAAAGTTACAGAAAAATGTACGTGCTAGCTGTCAGTCGATTGGGTGGACACTTTTAACAAGGGACTTTGTAAATCGTCTTCATCTAATATATCGCTTTCTTTGAAATTCCTCTGAAAAGAATGAAATAAGAAATTATTTTCGGGCACAATTTCTGACTAAAATATACAACTACATTCTTTTTGGAAGTTATACTAAAGAAATATGTATTTTTAATCCCAAAACTTATTTTAATATCTATCTTATTTCTTACTTTTCATATTAATTTCACTTCCGAAATTTCAGATAACATAAGCAAGTGCGACATTTAGAGGCATTTAGCAGTTACTCAATGGCTTTTCTTCAACTTCTTTGCTTTAAAAACAACTAAGAACACTTTTACCGAAGCAAGAGTACTAAAGTACTGACCTAGTAAGAGGAAAACGATATACGATGCTTTGAGCTTTGTGTTTAATGTGACCTCAATCGCTATTCATCAGCTGTTTGTCTTTGAAAAGTAGAACAGCCTTGTCACATGCCTTCCGCAAAACTTTCTGCAATTTAATACGTGTAGTAGTAATTCGTGATGCGTCGAATGGCAAAAAATGGCTAAAACAAATTGTAAATCTTTCCTTTCAAGAAATTTTAATTAGAAGATCGAAATTAGAATAACACAAAACATCTTACTTTACGGGCAGTTGGCTAAACAACTCGCAATGCCCCACAATGAAAAAAGTTGTTGAGTCCCACAGGATTCAAAATTATAACTATTTCACGTTGCTTAATCACGTTTAATAAATGTTTGACAAGGCCAATCATGTCCTCTTTTTATCTTCGTAACATTAATAACTGACCCTAAATTGATATTTAATGGACTCGCCGAAACTGCGAAATTTTCATTGAAATTCCATTCAAAGCTTCGCAACATTTCAAGGGTATTTTTATAGAACGCGACAACGATGAATTGAAATCGGGCGCTTGCTCGTTTAGACATTTGTGAGTAACGGTGTCATTTGTTACTTACCAGTCAATCATTTTTCAGATCATGATTACTTTGTAATGTGAATGACATCACATGTTAATTACTTCTTTAAAATGGTGGCTAAGATTTCCATATTTTTTTAAATATTTTACTGATTTCAAGAAACATAGTTAAACTCGAACGTTTGTAGCTAACAACAAGAAAAGAAAACTACTGTTGTTTTAAGCGACACGTAAACAGAGGATCTTACATGGATAAAGGTATTTTTCGATGTTGGTTTTGCTTTCCGTTAACTCTATTTTTACGGCATTTTGTATATAACAAAATGTAGACATACTAGATTTTCATAATTTTTTTAATGTTTTTAATGAACATGTTTATCATGCTAGCTTAAGCAGTAATGTATGCTGTTTAAGTTAATTTTAAAGTTTAATTATTAATATAATAAAAGTTATTTTGATTAACTATTATTATATTAATATTGTAAATAACTCTCTCGGGGACTATCAATTTTGATGTAATGCCATCAAAATTGCCTCACAGTAATCAATGAGTATATGTACCTCGAGGCACATATTGCAGTTGAGACAGTTTCAAGAAGGAAGCAGACAGAAGAATTCGGCTAGGCAGCATTTAGCAAGTTGAGCCACGGTCTTGCGTCGCCGTCGATATCACAATGATTGAAGACGAAAGTCTTCAATCAATGCATTCTCCCTTGATGACCTACAGGGCTGAAACGTGGACTGGTCCACAGTGTTTGCCGTTAGCTAACGCGCTATGAAACGCGCTTATGCTCGGGTTTCTTTGTCAGAAAAAATTGTAATGAATTAATCCGGCAAAGGACTAAAGTCACTGACATAGTGCAAAAGATTAGCTCGTAGAAGTACCAATGAACTGATCACGTGGTCAGAAGAACCGATGGTCGATAAGGTTCTAGAGTGGGCGCCACGCTCAGGTAGACGGAGCGTTGATCGACCCTCCGACCAGTTGGGATGCCGAGCTCCGTGCAGTACTCGGTTCAAGTGGCGGCAGTAAGGTATTGGCCGTCTTGCGCGTTCATTGAAAAAGGACATTCATTGACGGATAAAGGCTGCTAATGATGAATAAATATTAAAAATAATGAATGTACTGTAAAGTACAATACAGAAATACTTGCACTACTTCTTAAATGTTTAGAATACTTTTAAAACCTTTTGACGCATCAAATCAAATTTCTTTATGATTCGATACAAATATCACCATATAGAGAGTGCTCTAAAGTGCGTATCGAATGTTCTGAATATACAATAAAACATTCTTTATACAAAGAACTCTACACGAGCATTTACATGGTTTCACACTTACGTTACTCGTACAACATCTCAAATAATTTTCCACACATTAAACAAGGTCTTTAATATTTTCAAAATTGATTCATACTTTACTTTTATCACATAGACATATATTTAATCACAGTTAATTTAATAATTTAATCTGTAAAGTTCAAGTTTAACCTTATAGAGAAAAAGTGAATTATTATTTTTTATTCAATTAAGCGACGAATCGAGTGGAAGTTAACATTCCACTCGATTCATCGTCTTGAGCCAAAGAATTTTCTGTGTACGTATGATAGTTCAAGACTATGCATGGTAGCATTTCCATAGTGTATAATTAAAATTGAAAAGTAATATCAGTTCTGCTATATCCGCCTTCATTCTTCTTTCAGATATTACTAAAATATTAGTATATTAAAGAAGATTTGAAGCTAATCAAAGTTTTAGGTATGATTAATATGATTATAGTTAACATAAGAGGCACAATATGTGCTAGTTATTACGTTATCCAGGAATAAGACATTTTAATAAACAATTCTAACTAACGTTCACGACCATTAATTTAAAAAATATAACAATATCAATAATTGTTTTCCGATATTATAGTATCAATCAATATTCTCCTAATACCGTTATAAAATCAATAATTTGACTTACGTAAAACGCAGATTTTTAGTACATTTATGTGTCTAGAAGTTTTTAGGATTCAAATAAAACGTTTCAGAGCAAGTTTCTTACCTGTAATTTATTAACAAATAACGTGATAAAGTATTTTTTGTAATCCATGATCAGGCTAGAATGGTATTTTTTTAATAAACAATTATTGGCTCTACAAAAACTTGCTAAACAAAAAAGCAATTATTGGCTCGTAAGCTTACTTTTGAATTTCAAAAAACTTAAATAATATATAAACTGAACTTTAAGATATGAAGTAAATGTGTTTATGCATCAGTTATGGAATGTCCTATCACCGAATTATTTACAATGTAATAAAACAGAAAATTGATTTTATTTTAAAGTCACAGGCTTATGCGATTTCTTCTACGATTAAGTCTAAACAGATTTAAATAACAAAGAGGAAGCTGTATAAAGATGTGCATAAATTTTTCCCAAAAATTTTTTCTTGTTTTATGCAAATTCGAATTGCCTTTTTCCATTATACTGTATCTGATTTACAACTAAATTACCAAAATTTTAACGACAATGTTTTTTTTACGGGCGAATGCCATTGTATAAAGGCATTAAAGTTTGTAAGTACAGTTATACATTTTAATGATTTTTTTTCTGGTGTTATTTATAGTTGGTCAGGGCATAACAGACTCTAAGGCAGCCAGAGGGTTTGATCCTTAATATATCGTCGAGTCACTACTTACTTGCTTCTGCAAAATATAAGGTCCATATTAAAAATATACACTTCACTATAACATAGAATTATCAACAGATGATAAATAGTACGATTAAACTATATTAATTTGACTTCAATTAATCTACGTTTGACAAAGCTTCGCGGCATACTGCTCTAAGCGATTTATTACACGGATGGAAATAGTATTACAGTGGTCGCCCCCAAACTGTAGGTCTTAAAGGCGATATGCGATTTCAATATGTATCGATACAACCGTCACCAATTTAGTTAGTTACGATGTGTGTATTTTCTTCCGTCGATATTAGGTAAATGTTTACCTCTGAGTTGTAAAACTTGGGTCCATGCTGTACACTGACATGGTGGTAGTTCCACTTTGAAAATATGTAACAGATTCCAAAAAGATGGAACGAAAATATTGTGTACGATTACTTTTACGTTTTAGAATGTAAATTGATGAATTAAAAAAATCAACTTTTACTAGTATATTATGACAGAATAAATTTGGGAAAAGGTGTTCTAAAATCAAATTTGCATATATATTTACAGATACTTCGACTTTTCAATACTCAGTTTTGGATATTGTTCTTGGATATAACAATTTTGAACATTGCTAAAAGAAATAAAAACTACGAATACGAATTAATTTTCAATTTTTTAAAGGAATATAGGATTAGAAAATAGTTGTAACAGTAATTATTTTATAAAGTAATTAGTAATTGGACGACAATACATTTTTTAAATATTTTATAGTATAAAAAATACTAAATTATCAAATAATGAGTTCTCTATTTAATATCATAAATATTATGGATCAGTTTTTATGCTCAAAGGCACTTTTGGCTCACAAAGTACATAGCTTTTAATTTCGTTGGTGAAACTTTAATTTAACTTCAGTCGACTAATACTACCTTCTTAAGTGAAATTGCTCTAATTAAAACAAATGTTTACATTACGTCGTTTCGTCTTATGTAATTAAACGCAGTGTACAATTTTAGATCATTAGGTTTTGTTTTCTAGAGTTTTTTTAGATTTACTAAACTATAATATAATAAAAATGTGTTCATACTTATAAATTTAAAAATACATTTAGGGTTTAACTGATTGCTTTTTTAATAAAAGAAACGTAACGAAATAAATGACTAATATTTTAACAAAAGTTCTATTCGACAATTAACTCTTTTAATTGTTTTTAGTACTCAGCTCTAGTAAATATTTGCAATTTTGTTATTTACTCGTCTCTGTTTATTTTCGTCAATAATAGTAAAACTTTGTAATATTTGTAGAAAACATTAATGAGAATACTGCTAATGACCAGCTCGATTAAATCAATTTGATTTCTGGAAGCAGAGTTTAACTAACTGCTAATATTACTTTCCTAAAAACATATTTAATTTGATACTAAAGTACATTTATATTTTATCTTGTCTTCAATGTAGATTAATTAGACGTACATTATCCTAAAATAAAACTTGTGATTTCAGTAAAATAGCAATAAAATGCTATTTTGATAATGTATTCTAATAAGATAAGTATTTTCAAAACGTTTTATTATGTATTAATAAAAATAAATGGAAACCAATCTACATCTGTACATAGCATAAAATAAAGTCGCTTTTGCTTTGTCTTTTCCTATTTTTCTTAAATTTTTAAAAAGTACGTAATGTGATTTACAGTGGCTAATTTTATTAGATAGCGTTATTTAATAGAATGGTTTTATACATACATAACAAGCGTAATGATGTGAGAATAATTTTTAGAAGTGTCTTATAATGCATTATTGTTTTTGTTAAATTATGCATTTATGCTGAGCCATTATTGTGGAAGCGAGCTATTCGCCCTCGCTAATTTTGACTGACCACTGAACTTGCACAGTAATTGTTGTCAAAAATGTTTTTAAGAATACTTTGTCAAATTAACATTTTCGAGGAAACATTAAACCTATCGAAACTATTTAATACTAGCTGTTACCCGACTTCGCCGCGAAATAGGAGAATGTCCTCGAGGTGTATTGAAATATACTGAATATTACAGTATGAATAAGGTGTTTTCTTTGTGTGTGTTTATCATTAAACAAAAAGTTTAATGGCTTATGCTTCGACGTTGACGAATTTGTAAATTGAATTTCCTCCCCAATATAAAGTCCTACAAACATCCATCATCATCATACAGTTTTAAAAACAACAAAATTGCTAGAAAAACGTTTTGAGTATCTAGATACAAAATTTCATTGCTTTATGTCCAATAAAGACGATTTTTATGAAAACTTTTATCCCTCATTTCAACCCTTTTAACGACTTTTATCGCAATTTTTAGAATTTTACGTACAAAATTCGTTCAATGAAATCGGTTTATGGGCTTAGACAGTAAAGACGGACAGACGGATAGTTACTTTCGGATTTATAATATAAGTATGGATAATACCAGCAGTCATTCAGTAGTAGAGCGCGCTGCTTATACTTATCGCATGCTAAGATAATTTTATCAAAATAATTTTTAGGATTCATTAAACCTAACAATACTTTGAATATATATTCTTATTAAAATACTTATGTGTATGTTAATATATTTTATATCTTTATAATGAGTGTAATTACGTTAATATATGCGACAGATAATGTCCAAGAAATTGACACTAAAATACTGCCGTAAACACCATTCAGAACACATTAAGCCCCATAGGCCTAATGTTTGGTAACGCGTGTATATAATAGATTTATTGGCTATACTTATTCAGAACTATAATTTATACACATCATCAGCCTTTGATAGTCCACTGCAGGACATAGGCCTCCTCTAGCACACCCCTATTCATTAGGGGGTTATGGACCGTATCCCGCCACGCTGGTCCAATGCGGGTTGGTGGGTCGACCGACTTTTTACATGCCCAACCGACGCATGGATCATCTTACTTTTCAGACAATTGGGTGATCGGCCCAAAACTGCCCTAAACAACTAAGAACAACGGTGAAAATTCGTTGAGTCCCCGAAGGATTCGAACCCACGACCTCCCATTTCTAAAGCGAACGCCTATACCACTAGGCTACGAAGGCAATTTATACATCAGTTATTATTTAAATATAAATTTCCTTCAATATTAACCACGTAAATAATGGAGATATGATAATATTATTATTTTACATAAACAAATATGTTGTTTTTTTCAACCTCTGGCACGGTTTAAAAAAATATTGTGTTTTAAATTTGTGTACGTTTTTGAGTGTAGTACGCAAAAAATATTTTTGGCTGAAATTAAGTTAAGTTAATATCCAAAAATTTTGAATTAATATTTAGTAACTAAAAACTTAACTATTTGTTCATACCTAAATTACATTTCGTTTTGTTAAGTTAGGTTATAAATTATAAAGGTTTCTCGAAATAGTCTGAATTTGCGGTACTCTTAGTTGCGCTTCAAAAATGTGTTGGCGCAAACATTTGTTAAATATTATGGGTAAACTCACTGTGGAAAAGCGACGCATACATTATGTTTGTACACATCATACGCCTAGATACATCTCGCAGGCAAAGCTGTTGTTCTGCTTACTCAAGAGCTATTTACTACGAGTGACTTAAGTTACTCGCTTATCTTTGTATCTGGCGCTACAAATACTCGATTTATTTCATTTTATACCTACATTACGTAAAAAACATTCTAATATCAGATTTAAAAAAGGGTTTTAAACAAGCTTAGTTAAAGTTACATCTAACTATAGATATAGAATATGTACTACGTGATATATGGCCGAGGCCGACCAATTCATATTTATCTATTGTATTTTGTATTTATAGCCATTAAACGTAGGTTTTTCCAAGTTTTTTTAGTCTACCTAATATTTTAAGCAAAAGAAGTTGTTATTGAAAGAAAACTTATAAACTTTTTACATTGGAGAACGTATCTTAAACAAACTTTGAAACAATTGCTTTCAACAAATTAGGGTACTATATCAAATACTATTCATACTTAAGGCTTTAGTTGCTTGCTAATGAAGGGAACAGATTGTAATATTATAAAAATGATATAATTTACACGTCATATATTTAACTATGCAATTATAAATTATCCTACTTAGTTTTGTAAATGATTTATTAGCTTCTCACGAATTTTTCTTTTAAATTTATTGCAATCTGTTCAATTATTAATTGTACACCAATTAATCGTAACAAAAAATATAATTAACATACATCGTGCCGGAAGGACTCCAATTAATTTTCAACTTCCCACGTCAGGGAAATAACCGGCTAGCCATTGAGCAAATTACTGTAGTCCGAAATTTGAGGCGTTGCCCCAGTGAGTGTATAATGATTAAAGCGATTGTACATACAAACGTTTAAGTAATTTTAACAAAAGTGTAAACCGTTAGAGATTTTTATGCAATTGGTAATAATCAAATTCAAATTACAAATCAAATTTAAATCGTTATTCAATATAGATCTAATACTCGCTTATTGATTTTCTTGAGACGCTACCACCGGTTATACCGGTTACGAAATAGGACGCCTCTGACCTAATGTGGCGAAAAGAAACTCATTTGAGAAACAGGGGCCTTTTTGTCACCTTTAAAATAATCAAATATACATTCATATTAGTTGTATACGATTTTTATCATATATATTTAAATTTAAAAGCCTGAATCGAGGCATTTCATCACCAGGTTGTATAATCATTCATTTATGTTATAATAACCTTTAACATAAGAACGTTCCTTTATTGTTTTTTTTAATTCATCTTTATAATCTGTTTCTATTTAACTCATTTGCGAGGCGAAAAGACATTAACTATATATATTTCTTTTGCTTACGCGAATACTATACATTATTAAATAAAATTACTTTTGGATTTTATCGCATTTCTAACACTTTACAGCGGCCGTGGTCTACCCGTGACCACAGCCGCTGGACAGTCATACCCATCTATGACCTATTAGCCCTATGGTCTTTACAGAACGTGGGCTTAAATTATGCAGTTTATTATGCCGATTTACTGTTATAATAGTTTTCTGATGTACATATACGATTCGCTGATCCAAACCACCTGAAAACTAAGGCTATGTTTTGACATAAGAAGAGTAGGTAAGGTCTGTACTTATATATAATCTAATAATTTACCAATGCTGGGACAATGTAGTGTATAGCTCAGGGAATAACTGTTAGAGTTCGAGGGACATTGGCCTCATTAGTAGAAACCACGAATTTGTGTAGGATATTTGTGGACAAAATAATACACCATACTCTATACAAATAAATTAAATTGGAGTATCTGTTTGTAGTTTTAAAATAACCATTTTAAAAAAATTACATTTAAAAAAATTACATTTAAAATAAATAAATTACTTAAGAAGTGACGTTTATGTAGCATAAACGTCACTTCTTAAGTAATTTTTTCACAAACTAAAACATGATATACGAATATATACAGTATTCAAGACGCGTCATATATTACACTTTTTATCACTTACAATATTTATGTAAATGCAGTCGTTTTATGCTTAAATGCCGTAGATTACCCCTGCACAGTCGTTTGAACTGATACCTTATGGTAATCTAAAAGCTAATGCAAACGTATGTACACACGTATCATAATGAACATTCACACAATTGTGTTGATTACTCAACGTCAATGTATGAATCTTCGTATCTTATCATCCTAATATATTAATGACTATTATCGTAAAGTCGAAAATGTTAGTAAACATTTAAGCTTAACTGTACTATGTACATAAGCTAAAAATGGAAATTGTAATAGGAAATTTAATCCCCTTCATTATCGGCTGGCACAGCACTTTTTTTCTATCCCCATCCCATATATTATACTGTCGTTGGTAATACCTTTTGCTGCGTTGTTGTCTATGATTTCTCCAAAAAGTCACGTTGTGTAATTAAAATTTAATATAAATAGAACAATTTGACGTATGAAATAAGGTTGCAATTTTCAGGTTAATATGAATAAAAATATATATGAGGCCATGGACGTACTGGTGTTGTTTATTAAACAAATATTTATGGGTTTTTTCAACCTTTTAAAGATACTGAAACCCATAATTCGTACTCGTATTATTCAATTAAAAGTGAATAATCGCAGTTATAATATGCAAAATTCAAAATGTTTGAGTAAATGATTGTTGAAGTAGCTAATCCGATCCGTTTCAAAGACCAAAATATTTTCAGAATTAACCCAGCGAAGCAATAAAAAATTTAACGTCATTTTATTTATACCGTTATGAGAAAAATACAATAGTGTAGTAAATTAAATTGTTGTTAAAGCTTATGAACAACTTTTATTTTACTGATTTACCAAATACTGATTTTCACCGAGAAACATATGTGATAAAAAAAAGTATCTACAAATTTCATCATTAAGATTTTGGGTATATTGTATCTTATAAAAGTTACAGAAATATGTACTTGCTGGCTTTAAAGTCAATTGGGTGGAAATTTTTAACAAAGCGTTTTTGTAAATCACCCGATATATCGCTTTCGTTGAATTCTGCTAGAAAAGAATGAAAGAAAGTATTTTAGAGACACGATTTCTAAATAAAAATATACAATGACATTTTTTATTCAAGGCTAAATCATTATGAAATAAATTCAAAATTTTGTAATATATGTATCATTAATCCTTAAACTTGTTTTCCACTTATTTTATTTGTTCCTTTTTAAATTTCAGGTAAAATAAGCAAGCGCCATATGTAATCATAATAACCAAATTGTTTTTCTTTAACTGCTGTGCATTAAAATAACTAAGAACACTTTTACCAAAGTAAGAGTACTGAAGTACTGACCTAGTAATAGGAAAGCGATATACGATGCTTTGAGCTTTGTGTTTAATGTGACCTCAATCGCTATTCATCAGCTGTTTGCGTTTTATTTTACACATTTTGCGGGTGCATGGGCATCGAACAATTTGTTAATACAACCGTTAAATATAGTCATTTTGTTGTCTAACGAGTCCTCATCAAAGGTTGCCATTCAATATCACTAGCATCTTTGCGTAGTTTTTAAATATTTATTTTTTCAAAAGAACGCAAGTGCAGAACTTTGTGCTTGGGTTTAGGGGGTTTGAAGTTATAGAAAAGGACAATTAGGTCGTGATGGGAAAAGCATGGAGCAGGATATTGCCCATGAGATGGAATCATAGATGGATTAGAAGAAAGGATTAGGTCAAGCCAAGTATCATCACTGGATAGGTTACGATGGGTAGGTTGAAGTGGTAAAATTTGTAAAGAACTTGACTTGACCACATGTAGGAGTTTGAGAGTACGGAAGATTCAGATTTAAGGAGGTCGTATTGAAATCTTCCATGATGACATGATGAGAGTACCTTGAACCCAAAGATTCCAGGACCAATTCGAAATCGGTGAAATAGTCGATGTTGGAAGGCAATATACAACACCTAAAACGATTTTAGCGCAATTAACAATGACCTCAATGAATAAGTACAAGCCGAGGCTGAGTAATTTTGAGGGGATCAAGAAAGTAATTCAAATTTGAGGTCACATCTTAAATATATTGCCACTCCCCCAACTCTCTTATCAACACGATCGTTACGGATAAGGACGAAGCCAGGAAGAGCGTACATAGTTGAAAGCAAATGCGGTTTGAGCCAACTCTCAGACACCAGAATAGCGTGCACATTACAACTAGCAAAAGCGTCACACAAGCTGTCATAGTGATTTGGGACACTCTGGGCGTTGATATGACACACGTTAAGTAAGTTTTTAGCAGGAAAAGAAAATTTTTCATTTAAAAAGTCACTAAGAGAGCATGGTACAGAGCTAAAACTATCTTCAGTGTCAGAGCTCGAGCTATCTATAATAGAATAAAACGAATCTTCATCTGATATTGATGACATATGGATATTTATAATCTATATGATAAATAAAAAATAAAATAATAGTAATAAATATATATATATATATATATATATATATTTATAAAAATAATAATATATTTTAATAACTAAATTAGTTTATAATTTATTAAATAACATTCACCGCACCACCCGCCAGCTTTGAAAACAAAATGTTCTAATTTAATTAACAAAAATGAAAATAAATACATTATTTTAACAGCGGTACAAAATAAAAATTAAATGTTTAAAAAGAAAAAAGAATTACAAAAAAAAAACAAATATCTTAAAAAAAAAAAAATGTAAAGTAAAATATAAAATACGAACGCAACCATATGTCATGAAGTTATAACATAAACGTCAAACGACTTTGACACTTGTGCCGAAACAATGATAACAATCGTAGTTTTAAGTATTTTTGTTATCATAATATTAGGTTAGTGACTAATTATACAGCTAATACAAAGATTATAAACGAAAAAGTTAAAATAGTTATATATAAGAAAAATAAATAATAATGTATTTATGACTAGGACTTGCCCGGCATCTTTGGAAACTTAGTTATTAATGTGGCAAGTTCATCTTCAGTGGTGATTTTATGAATTGTGCCACAGGATGTCTTTGTGCAGATGACACCACCCATCGTCCACACCGCACGCATTCCAAAGTGGAGTCGAGCCTTGACAAAAACAGACTGCCTGGGTTTCGTCAAGAACTCCCTTATGGATAATGAAGACCCCTTTAGCTTGGATTTAGCCTTCCATACCTGGATTTTACTGTCCATAGAAGTAAACTTAACTAAGATTGGCCTTGCATGTTCTTTGTTTCGATGACCAATTCGGTGACATGCTTTTATTAATCCACTGGACATATTATTAAGGCCAAGCTTTTTTTAAATAAGTCTTGCAGCAACTCACAGCAACTCTCATTATCCTTTTCAGGAAGGCCCAGTACAATGAGTGATTTTTTGCGGCTCATTGCGTCTATGTCGTCTACTTGTTTAAGACACTCCTTTATTTGCTGTCTCAAGAGGCTAAGAATGCCAAACACAAGTTCTCTAAAATTGCGGAGCTCGTCACCAATTTTTGCAACAGTATCCTTAGAAGACCCAGCATTCGAGATCTGCGCCTGGAGATCATCAAACCTTCTTGAAATACTGTCCTCAAGTTTCCTCTGAGTATTGATAACATCCGCCAAGTTGGACATATTGAAGTAAGTTATTTAAAGTTTATCAAGTGATAATATAGTGCTGGCAGGTGGTGAACTAGTTAGAGATGTTAAACTACATAAACTAAATTTGAATAAATAGATTCACTTTTATTTAACTTAAAGTGCTTAAAATTAGCTATAGGCTAGTAATAACTTTAATTTTATCAATAAAAATATCAGGAGCTAAATTAAACAATGTCTATTCTTTATGTTCACCTACCCTCGAAAAATCCAAATGTGAGGTCCGACGCGCCCAGAGGTGTGATTGGTCGTAGGGACATGATGGGGTCTCTTCGGCGGCTAGCACCAGCGCTAGCTGGGGTTGCAGATAAGTGTAAACGAGTTCCTGTCACACAACATTTTAAATAATTATCGATAAAAAAAATAAAAAAAAAATAAGATAAAAAAGCAATAAAAAGATTTGTTTTTTTTTATTTATTCATTCGAAGTCTTTATCCGTCCGTAATGGACATAGGCCTTTTTCAATGAACGCCAAGATCTCAAGGCTATTGAATGGAGATCGGTATCCTACCTGGTCAGGGGTTGGCCTAACGCGACGTCTTCCCGAACGCGGCCTTCACTCCAGACCCTTATTGGCCCATCGACCACAGACCATTTTATTGCTGGAAATCTTTTATGTGACTAGCTTTTTTAAGTACAAAAGTCGTATATATATATATATATATAAATACAAAAATAATAAATTTAAAAATAAAGTTGCACGGATTTTATCGCGTTTAATAACTTATAATTATTTAATTAATACCCGACTTTTCAAACCCTTCCCATGGTCACAGGACTAACTAAGATATTGGGTGTCATATTGTCAATGTTATTTCGGTTACCGCCAATTTTAAATATAAAATTATGTTATTACGATTCGTGCAACAACAGCAAGTATTAAATAAAAACATGTTTAAGTAAGACGAGGTTTATATAATACATGTAAATGCAGTATTACCTTAACCATGGACAATATTATATCGTTTTAATTAGTACACCAAAATATCCTCTACATTTTGATAACTAGTAAAATAAAATTTGTTTTAGAAATCTAAAGAGAATTTCAAAATTAAAAATGATGACAAAAACTGAACGTCTCTTAAACTAGAAAAAATTGACAGGCTTACGTGACCAGGACAACAGCTAAGATGTCTCTGTACTGAGAGTCGATGCATAACAACACTCAATACACTAACACTGTCACAGATGCACAACACTTATTACATGAAAGATCTCCCCTTTGTATATTTCAGACCCGTCTTTTATACACGATCTCGGACAGACATAATTTCAACATCGAGACTTCTTTTCTCTAAGTACCCGCAATAGAAGTAGTATTCTGACTCTTGTTATTAGGTAGCATAATTTGCTCTATTCTTTTCTCTTGTCCTTTTAAGAGGTTAATTAAAAATTAATAATTTTACAATTGTTTTAGTACACGCCATTGTAAGATTGTTATTTAGTGTAAGGTTAGATTCAATAAATTTTTAAATGTATCTAAATTTTAAGTTGGACCTTTTTTCTTATCGTACACGGCAAGGACTATATTCGATCAGTAAAAAAGTTATCTATATTAGACTGTTAGCAGTGAAGTAAACAATAAGAAAGGAGAAAAATAATACATTTATTCAGAATTAAGTTCCTAGCCCGTGTGTCTAAGACAATATTCGTTCTAATAATGGTTACACGTGAGTCAGGTGGTTCATATTTTTATCCAAGTTTTTGTTGTCATATTTTTTTATTTTTCTGATTGAAAATATTTCTTCAATATTTTTGTTATAAACATTAAGGCATAAATCATGGAGCATATGCTCATTTGATTTTAACGAAAACTTTAACGAATTTCTATATAAACTTTCATTCAAAAAAACGCTGACAAAAATGATTCAAACGATTTCACCACTTTTATCAAAATAATTAAAAACCTATGCCGTTTCTAGTAATCTTTTGTAAGGATGTACCAAATTTCATGGAAATGTGTTCTGTGGTTAAGGCGATAAAGACGCGCAGACAGACAGAGTTACTTAAGAGTTCACGTTTGTAATTTATTTAAAATTCAATAAAAATTACAACAAAATTTCATCTTTGTCAGTGTTAACTCTAAATATAAATATAATGCATAAAACTCTAATAATTATAATTGATGTTATGCATGCATGAGACTGTCACAAGATATTTAAATTGTCAGTGGAATTTTTCTCTAAAAGCTTTCATTTCAAACACAATTTTAAGGAACAGCGACAGAGATAAATTGAATTTGTCCGTTGTTATGAGTTTTTTCCATTATCTGTTTCTATATTTTATTATTAGCATTAGCTAGTACGATTACAACACCCGTCCGTACTGACAACATCTTGTATTTTTAAATATTTAAAATATGAATTAGAAATATTTATGAAATAATTGCAACCCGTTCATTAATTAAATGATTTTGATAAAAAACAAAAGCTTCATATGTATGTTTTTAAGGTGCAAAATTTAAAAAAATTAAAGTAGTTTCAGGAAAAGTAGATAAACATATCTTTAATTCGAATCGTCAACACCTTACTTAAACCACCTTACTTTACGAACAATTAAGTAAACAGCTGCAATGCTCTTACCCGCTAGGAAACAAAGAAAAGTTGTTGAGTCCCCACAGGATTCAAAATTACAATTTTTTCACGTTGCCTAATCACATTTAATAAATGTTTGACAAGGCCAATCATGTTCTCTTTTTATCTTCGGAACATTAATAACTTACCCTAAATTGATATTTAATGGACTCGTCGCTGAAACTGCGAGATTTTTATTGAAATTCCTTTCAAAGCTTCGCAACATTTCAAGCGTATTTTAATAGAACGCGACAACGATGAATAGAAATCGGGCACTTGCTCGTTTAGACATTTGTGAGTAACGGTGTCATTTGTTACATTCCAGTCAATCATTTTTCGGATCATGATTACTTTGTACATCACATGAAAATGGCCTTGTTAATTTCTTCTTTAAAATAATGTCTAAGACTGTCCATATTCTTTTTTTTCAAATATTTTACAGATTTCAACAGAACATGCAATTGCATTCGAACGTTTGGCAATAACAACAAAAATAAGAAATAAAATAAAACAACTATTGTTTTAAGCGACACATAAACAGAGGAGCTTACATGGATAAAGGTATTTTTCGATGTTGTTTTTGCTTCCGTGAACGATATTTTTACGGCAATTTGTACATAATAAAATGTAGAATAAAAAAAATTAAAAATGGATTAAATTTGTACGTACATACAAGTTTTCATAATTTTTTTGACTACATGTTTATAATGCTAGCTTCAGTAGTAGCGCTTAGGCTGTTAGTATTATGTATTAACTGTTATTATATTGATCATGTTAACCTGTTCTCCGTGGCTGATCAATGTTGATAATGTTACTCTCGATAGGAGGGTTCAGTTGGACTGGGCAGCATTTAGGAAGCTAAGCCACGTTCTTTCGTCGCCGCCGATATTATGCAATGTTTGAAAACCAATGCGTTCTCCCCATTATGACCTACAGGACCAAAACGTGGCCTTAGACTGTAGGACTGGTCCACAAGTTTACCGTTGCTCAACGCGTTATGGAGTGCGCTATGCCGGGAGTTACTTTGTCGGACAAAAATCATTATGAATTAATCGTTCAAAGAACCAAAGTCACCGACATAGTACAAAAGATTTAAGTGGCAGTGAGCCGGTCACGTGGTCAGAAGAACCAACCAATGGTCGATGAGCCAATTAGGTTCTGGAGTGGAGGCCACGTTCGTGAAGCCGGAGCGGTGGTCTACCGCCGACCAGGAGAGATGCCTATCTTCGTGCAGTATCCGGTTTAAATCGGTAGCAAAAAGCACGGGATCGGCCGTCTTGGCATTCATTAAAAAAGGCCTATGTCTAACAGTGGACGGATAAAGGCTGCCAATGATGAATGATAATGATATAAACTAAGTGATATTTGTAACGAATCAAATTTCTTTATGATTCGACACAAATATCACTTTGTAGAGAGTGCTTTACAGTGCGTATCGTATGCTGAATATACAATAAAACATTCTTCACACAAAGAACTATACCACAGAGCATTTACATGGTTTCACACTTATGTTACTTGTGCATTTTCTTAAATATTTTTCCACACATGAAACAAGGTCTTTTATGCTTTGAAAATTGATTCAGACATTACTTTTTTATTTAAGGCCAGAAATAGAGTGAACACAATATTACACAGCATATTTCTCATTTTTTGTTAAATCAGTAAAGTTTAGATTTCAACCGTACAGAGAAAATGTGAATTATTAATTTTTATATAATTAAGCGATTTATCGAGTGGAATGTTCACCGTCTTGAGCCAATGGATTTTATTTATTTATTTTATTCATTAAAAACTTCTTGTACACAAAACAATAATATTGAGCACAAAGGTGGACTTAATGCCGTTGGCATTCTCTCCCAGTCAACCTTAGGGTGGTGAAAAATATATAAGGTAGGCGTACGATTAAAACAAAAAACAATTATAATTTATGGTAATCTGTCTCTCTGTATATATATATATACATACGTTTACATTTTAAATAATACATATTTTCATATAATAACATATATGTACACATATATTACCATACATATATATATATATATAAATAATTATGATATTACGTAATGAATAATACAAAACAAAACAAAAACAAAAAAATAATCATCATCATCATCATCATCATCATCAGCCTGTGATAGTCCACTGCTGGACATAGGCCTCCCCTAATACGACCCCTATCCATTAGGGGGTTATGGACCGTATCCCACCACGCTGGTCCAATGCGGGTTGGTGGGTGGACCGACTTTTTACATGCCCATCCGACGCATGGATCATCTTACTTTTCAGACAATTGGGTGATCGGCCCAAATTGCCCTAACCAACTAGGAAACAACAATGAAAAGTTGAGTCCCCGCAGGATTCGAACCCACGACCTCCGGTTTCTAAAGTACACGCCCATACCACTAGGCTACGGAGGCAGTTAAAAAAAATAAAAGAAATAAAAATGATCCTTGTTAGCTACATTTGCTTTAACAAGATTTTGTTTGTATGTATGATGTGCTTCAAGACTATGTATGGTAGTATTTCCATAGTGTGTCATTAAAATTGGAAAGTAATATAAGTTCTACCGTATCCATCTTTATTCTTATTTTAGATTTTAGTAGAATATAGAAGATTAGAAGCTAACCAGAAGTTTATAGGTATGATTCAGAAGAGGCACAGTGTATATAGTTATGACATTACCCAGGAATCATACATTTTAATAAACAATTGCTAACCTAACGTTTACGACTAATCATTTAAAAAAATATAACAGCATCAATAATTGTTTTCCTATATTTTAATATCAAACAATATACTCCTAATACCGTTATAAAATCTATAAGTTGACTTACATAAAACGCATATTTTACTAAATTTATATGTCTAGAAGTTTTTAAGATTCAAATAAAACGGTTCAGAGCAAGTTTCTTACCAATAATTGATTAACAAATAACGTGATAAAAAAAATTATTACATGATCAGGCCAGAAGAGTTTTTTTTTATAAACTGCAATTATTGGCTCGTAAGTTTACATTGATTTTTAAACGAACTTAATATATAAACTGAGCTTTAAGATATGAAGTTAATGTGTATATGCAACAATTATGGAATATCCCATTACCGAATTATTTAAAATGTAAGAAAACAGAAATTTTATTTTATTTTAAGGTCACAGGCTTATGCGATTTCTTCTACGATTAAGTCTAAATAATCTAAGAATTAAATAACAAGGAAGCTGTATAAAGTTATGCATAAATTTTTCCCATTAGATTTTTCTTGGTTTAGAAA